>CAUYRH010044849.1:0-37781 GCA_963574655.1 Perodicticus potto
TTTGAGGATTTTTATCATTTCATGCCTTAAATTTAAGTCCTTTATCCATCTTGAATCAATTTTTGTGAGTGGAGAAAGGTGCGGGTCCAGTTTCAGTCTTTTACATGTGGATATCCAATTCTCCCAGCACCATTTATTGAACAGGGAGTCTTTCCCCTAGTGGAAACTCTTGTTTGGTTTATCAAATTAGGTGGCTGTACGTTGTTGGTTTAATTTCCTGGTTTTCTATTCAATTCCAAATGTCCATGTCTCTATTTTTGTGCCAGTACCATGCTGTCTTGACCACTATGGTCTTGTAATACAGCCTAAAATCTGGTATGGTGATATCCCCAGCTTTGTTTTTATTACTAAGAACTGCCTTAGCGATATGGGGGATATGGGGTGAGATTAGCTGTGGTATACGTATATCATGAAATATTATTCAGCCGTCAAAAATATGGAGATTTTGCAGCATTTATACTAACCTGGATGGAGGTGGAACACATTATTCTTAGTGAAGCCTCACAGGAATGGAGAAGTATGAATCCTATGTATTCAACTTTGATATGAGGACAATTAATGACAATTAATGACACAGTGGGGCATGGGGGAAGGGGAGACTAGACAGAGAAGGACGGAGGGTTGAGGGAAAGGAATGGAAGAAAAAAAAAGAAAGAAAAGAAAATAGTAACTAATTCTCACACAAATTGAATTTAATTTTGACCAAAGTACATTACTTAAACATTAATTTTTAATTTAACTTGTTAATATGTTGTATAGGATGTTGCATCCTCATTTATAAGTGAAATATGTTTGTAATTTCCCCTTTATAATAATGTGTTTTCTCCAATTTTAATATCAGGTGAATCCAGATTAAGTAGAATGATTTTGAAGTATTTCTTCTTTTTCTATTATGTATAAGATTTGGCATGATCTGTTTTTTGAAATTATCTTTTACTTTTATTTACAAATATTAGTTGTCTATTTTTTGAGCCTTTGGAAAAAAATAATAATAAGAAGAAGTTAACTGATGACTCCATACTGACCCTCAGAGTCAAAGCATTCTATAACAGACATACTGACAAGGTGAATGTTACTTTCTTTGTATTATTATTATTGCTTAATATTTTGATGCAGCAAACATTTGATTTCTTTTCTGAATGTATTTATCTTCATTCATTCTTTACAAGGTTTTTGTTTCTAGTCCTTATCTTAAACATTGTTATTGTTATTAAATTTTAAGCCTTTTGAATTCTGTGAAGGCAAAAAGTGGAAACCTAATAAACACATGTATAAGTAAAAAAAAATAATAATAAATTAATTTTAAAAAAACAGACTTAAACAAGATTGAATAGTGTGTAGGGTCTACAGCAAGCAAGCTGTGGACCAGAGCCTCTGCCTGGGCCACTTGTTCATCAACGGAGGCACCCGTTACTCAGCTCATTTGTGACCTGTGATTCAACTCATAAGAGTCAGCCCAGAACAGACCCCAAGGTTGAGGAGAGAGCTGGAAATACTAAATGAAAGTGAGAATTCATGGCTTTCTAACTCAAAAAATTCTTTTCATCAAAACTATTCTCCCCTATTAGGAGTTCAAATAGTTTATTTCTCATTGAACAATCTAAATAGGTGTAATACATTAGTTCAACCGTATTTTTCAGCTTGTTTGCAAAGTATAGAAATATTATTTATAAATTTGAGCAGAAATTTCTAAAATGTTAGCACATTGTAAGTCATAAAACTACAAGGGACATGATAACTTTTTAAATAGATTTGTAGATAAAGATGTCTTAATATCTTTAATACTTTAGAAGAATTTGAAGCCCAGTTGAAGAGAGGATAGATACCAATGCTCTATAATATATCTGCAAAAATCCTGAGCATTCTGAAAAGGTGCAGGACAATTAACCATGATTTCCCTTTGCAAATAAGTATGCATACAAAGACATCAAACACATAGAAGAAATACTTACAGTGGTGGCCAACTGCAATCATGGCTATACAACTACTATGGAAAATGGAAAATTCAAAAATTTTCAAAAATGCTTCTGTTTTATGATGTTTCTATGACCCATTCAGAACTAAACTAAAAGTTAAGTCTTTTGCCCTATCACTTACACTGCATTTTGAAAATTGGCATCAATTAGTATGACTACCTGTTTTTAGTCTTATTTATAAAATTGAACAGAAATTTCTTAAATTTTAACATGTCAGATTCAGCTCTGTCTATAAAAGAAAACAAGTTGTGAAGAGACTTTTGCTGGTGTATGGATAGCATAGAAATGATTAGTGCAGAAAGGTCCCTGGGACTGTTCTTCAGAAAGGGTCATGAATCAAAAATCCCAGTCTCTAGGGTGTATGAAGTTATGTCAAGTGAAATGGAATATAGTATAGAGGAAAAGTTACTAATAAATGATATTGATAGTTCAATGTTCCCTAGAGAGAAGTAGTCAAGATAAGTTAATTGTAAAAGAAAGACTATGTTTTTCATTTCCGATATTAGGAAAGTGATGGAAAATAAATTAATACATATATTTGAGGGGTTTTGATATTGATACTATATTTTGGGCTAGTTAATTCTCTGGGGTTTTTTTTGAGGGGGGTAGCTTTCTTGTGAATTGTTTCCCTAAACTCCAATCATTAGATACGTCAGTAACACTTCTGCTACTGTGACGACCACAGATCTCTCCCAACATGGTCAGGTGTCCTGCGGAGGGCAGGACCATGTGGTGGAGAGTGGCCCGTGTCTCCCGTCGGTGTTACACCGTGGAGAAAGTGTCTCCATGGAAGGGGCTTAGGTGTACTCATTCCATGTTCTACTTCACTGGCCAGTGTGCTTAAAAATAATCAACTCGACTGTATGTGCAGAAATCATTACAGAGACTTGTTTCCTGCTTCAACAGAGCTTTTGTGATCAGCATACTGGATCCACTGACGATACAGAGGAATTATCACCTAAACCAATTAAACAGGAAGCCAGGGTTTTGGTTTGGGACATCCTTTTCCTACTGGAACATTTCTTGTGAAAGAAGTCAAACTTAAGTTTGAAAGTTGTAATTTCTAAAAGTTTGCTTGTCTCCCCTGAAGAAATAGATATTTCTGACAACTGTAATAACTGGACATGACTAGAACAATGCTAACACAGGGGGTTAACAGCTTGCACTTGTACAAAATCCTGGAAGTCAGTCAGAAAGCCATTATTATGACCTTGTGGGGACCACACTCTATGAAGTGTTACATGATCAGGGACAGGGAAGTTGGTTAATGGAAGTTATATAGTAGCTAGATGTATCCTTGTCACACTTCATCTAAACTGATACATTGCAATGGTCCACACTGCTCAGACCTGGCAATTACTGTCCAATTCCAATCTATTCCACACTGCCACTATAATGAAAAATAATTAGGAGCCTGAAAATGAGTTTTCACATGAAATGGTTTCAGTGCTTGGACACGATCGCCTTTGGCAGATGGCTTTGAGTTTGCTTTAATATAATAAAGACAGTTAATCATCTCTAAAGAGTGCACTGAATGAATAAACTCTTAACACTATTTTCTACAATGAAACTCTTCTATTGATCAAATGTTTAATGCTCAGGGGTGGAGGTTGCTTTGGTTGAATTGTTTGGAATGAGTACATAAATCAAGGCAAAATAAATGCATTAGAAAAGAAGAAAATCAGTTTGAATTGATTATCTATTATTGATGGAAAAAGATAAAAGAGATGAACAATAAAATCAAGTACTTTCCAAGAATGTTATAGCTATAATAGCTAAAGTTATTTTTAAATGTATTTATGAACACTCTGATTTTGGCAAGACTGAAATAACTTACTACATAACAAAAAATGTATGCATGCATGTATGCCCACCTACCTAAAAATATATATTTAAATTATAAATTTATAATTTTGAATGCATATATCTCTCATGGAGGGAATAAGTCTCTCTGTTAGAAAGGAAACTCAAATTTTAATGAGCTATAAATTATTTATTATTTTTCTTCCGGAGAATAAGTGTTAGATGAATTTAAATTTTCATTTTTCTCTTTTTTTTTTTTTGGGTGGGGCTGGGTTTGAACCTGCTATCTCCGGCATATGGGTCTGGCACCCTTCCTTTGAGCCACAGGAGCCACCAAAATTTTCATTTCTCAATTGGAAAAAAAATCTTTCCCTGAAAAATATCAATGCCTTAGAATTACATTGATTTATTAATTATGTTTTTATATAGTTAATCAATATTGAATTCAGTTGTGAAGAACCTATATTCAAGAAATGGATTGAGCTGTGTCTCAAAGTATTGTTCATAAATATGACCTGTATTTGTCACTGACATAGTGGTTTTATTAGAGACTCTATTTCATAAACGGAGAGAATTTAAGGGTACTCAGCGATTTTTCTTCATTAAATAAATTCATCTTATAAAATAATACTCGGATCCTCATAGTTTCCCAAACTAACTTACAGTTTGAATATTTATATTTGGCAGCACTATTGAGAACAGTGGGACTGTTAATTTTCTCTTAACTTTAAATCTCCTTAGATTGAATCTTTCTGATCTCATCTCTTCCTTTCTGTTTATGTAAATATGCTGCATCATAATCAGTGCTTGATTTTTTGTTTGCCTTTAACTGTCTTTCACTGAAGTATACTTAGTATTTTCTGAAATAGCCACACTTTTTTAAAAAATGGCAAAGTGAGTCTAAAACAAAATTATTACTTCCATTTCTAGTCATTCACTTAAAATGCTTTATTAGAATCAATTCATACAAGTTTTGAAATGTGTTTTTGTGACTATATCTGTAAATAGCATTGCATAGCTAGTTATTCTTTATTTATCATTGACTGTTAAATTTTATATTCCATTCAGATTATTTAGATATTTGACTACTAGCATATGCTGTCCTGATTTTCTAAGAAATATGTTATTTTACCCTTCTGCGTACAGGTTTTTTTTGTTTGTTTTCTCATTTGTTTGTTTAAGTCTTGATGGATATACATCCATGATCCATAACTCATTTCTGAATGTCAGGTACTATGACCTGTTATTTTGATTGATAATTATAAGACTAGCTTGAGAAATCTCATTTGTTATATTTAAGATTAATTTCCTTTGTTTTCTTTGAAACTAACTTATCATAAGATTGTATCCAGTTAAATATTTATGACTATCGTATTGATGGTCTTTCACTTTTGTAGAAAAGAGATCCCAATCAAAAACATTTTGAAACTTTTGTCACTTTTCAATAACTGAAGCCCTGTGGCCCGAGCCACTGTTCTTCAGTGCAGGGTAAGGGCACAGAATCGCCCTTGTGGGCAGTTCCTCTCTAAGTGACTTTAGACTCTGACTTTGGAGTTTCATTCGCAACTTTGCAGTATCTTTATGTCTCTATTAAGCTAATCTGGAGCAGGTACCAATTTGGGGAATAATCAAGATAGTGGTTTCTACACTTGGCGACTCTATTCACCTATTCCTGAAAGATCACAATCTAAAGTTAAGATATATCAGCAGGGATAAGAACACTAAAGGGCATTTAATAGAAAAGCAAATTATATTAGAATACAAAAGACAATTGCTGGAAACAAGTGATAATCTCAGCTATATACAGAAAAAATATATATTATGATTAAATTCTAATTATAATGTCCATGGACATCCTAATGGAATTAACGAACAGCACGTATGAAAAAGAGTGTAAGCTTTGAAATCAGGTAGACAAGCAGGCAAACCTAAGATGCACTACTTAGTGACCACGTGACCATGAACAAGACGCAGGAAGAAAATGACATCACTCCATTAGACTTTCCGGAAATGTCAAATAATGTATGTACATATCAAATAGAAAAGGATATATGCCACCAGAAATCTAACCAATTCTGGCTATTATTACTGTTATCTTATATTATTGGATACTTTGGAAACATCCTTTCTTCGTACCTCTTCAGGTATTCCCTGGAATTTGATAAAGAAAACGAGGCACATCTAATGATTTGTGCATTAATTTAAAAAATAAAATGAAATAGTTAGGTTTTTTTTCTCATGCACTACTCTTCAAATATCAAGATAGGGTCAATCGACTGTGACTGAATGGAAAAAAATGAAAAAGCTGAAATAAGAGGTTCATTCTTAGAAAACATCCTGGGTAGGCTCAGTGCCTGTAGCTCAGTGGCTAAGGCACCAGCCACATACTCTGGAGCTAGTGGGTTTGACTCCAGCCCCGGCCTGTCAAACAATGACAACTGCAACCAAAACAATGACCACATGTTGTGGCGGGCGCCTGTGGTCCCAGCTACTTGGGAGGCTGAGGCAAGAGGATCACTTAAGCCCAAGAGTTTGAGATGCTGCAAGCTGTGATGCCACAGCACTCTACCAAGGGCGACATAGTGAGACTCTGTCTCAAGAAAAAAAAAAAAAAGAAAACATCCTGGGTAAAAAAGAAGATAGAATTACTTCTATCTAGCATATCTAAGAGTGAAACATTTAATTATTTTTTGCTACTCAGGTTACCAGAAGTCTCAAATATAATAGAAAATTATTTGTTTTCCTTTTGAATATAAAAAGGTCATTGCAAGCTGATATTACAGACATTGTTAAAAATGAAAATTATCAGAATCGAGAAGAATATTAAAAAGTTGGGAATGCAAGGCTTATGTTAACATAGACAAATAAAATAAAACAAAATCCTACAAAGTTTCTAAAAACTTTATATTGCATGAGGAAATAATATCTATGAATCTACAGTTTTCAAGTATATAGTGAATAGCAAATACATTTCATAAATTATTTTGTGAGAATCTATTGATAGAATATAAGTTCTATGTAAAAATGTTTTAAGTAATAACTAATAAAACTATTTTGTAAGCTGAGTTAAAAAAAAGAATTACTAACTTTGTAAGATAAATTGACCTAACAAAGATAATATTAACATTATATAAATAAGTTTGTTGATTCCAATTAATTTAAAACATATGATTGAAATGTATCAGTAGAATGAAATATGAAGAGGTAAAAGGAGATAATTATTTTAGTGTTTACTTTTTAAATCACTTTAATTTTAGGGTTTTTTTAGTTAAAAAAAATACTTGTGGGAACATGCACTGGGGGAAAGACTCACTATTCAATAAATGGTTCTGGGAGAACTGGATATCCACTTGCAAAAAACTGAAACTGTACCCACACCTCTCTCCACTCACAAAAATTGATTCAAGTTCAATTCAAAGATGGATAAAGGACTTAAATTTAAGTCATGAAACGGTAAAAATCCTCAAAGAAAGCATAGGAAAAACACTGGAAGATATCGGCCTGGCCAAAGACTTTATGAAGAAGACTGTCGTGGCAATAGCTGTTGTTATTGCAATTGTTTGTTGCTGCACACCATGAAATACGATTCTGCCATAAAGAAAGATGGTGACTTCACATCTTTTGTATTATCCTGAATGGAGTTGAAACACATTCTTCTTAGTAAAGTATCACAAGAATGGAAAAGCCATTATCCAATGTACTCAATACTAATATGAAGCCAGCAGATGATCTGATGCATGCCCACATAGGAGAAAAACTCATTTCAGTTCAAGTTGGGGGGAGGGGTAAAAAGGAAGCAAGAAAGGAGTGGGTAGGGGTTGGAGTGCTCTCACTGATGGGCATTGGGGGGGTTGGCACACCTTTTGTGTGTGGGACATAACCACAAGAGGGACTCTACCTAACAAAATCAAATATTTTGACCTGTTTGTTTGTACCCTCATGTTACCCTTAAATAAATTTACTTTCCAAAAAAAAAAAATAAACCTTATACCCCTAGACAAAAGACCCACGTGGTGATGTCCCACTTGGATCTTTCTCTCTGCCAGAAGCTCTGGTGCTTTTTATTCCTTCTGTGTTCCTTTCTGTCTAATAAATCACATCCTACCACTGATCTGTGGTCCTTGGGCTCATTCTTCGAATACCCAAGAGCAAAGACCTACTGCAGAAAGAAATTCTCGTAACAGTATGATATGTTTAACAATGAACACTTAATGTTGTTGAAAGATACTTATGTGAAACAAGCTGGAGGAAATATGATTGGGCATTTAGCAGGGTCCGTTTTCAGTATGGTCTTGGGTTATACCTTAATTTACTTAAAGTTAAGCCTTTAGGAAATACATTATGGAATGGGGAGAAATGATCAGGAGTACAATGCAGAAAGTTCACTTTGTTAGTAGGGCAAGGGACAGATTCAAGGGGAGATATACGGGTTAAGTAGCTATTTAATAGGGCAGGCAAAGAGTAATGAAAGAAAACAAAAACAAATTCAAGGTGTGTTAAACATTTAAAACCAAATACATTAAACTAAAAAGAATGAAAAGAAAATATAGACAATTATTTAACATATTCGTAATTATAGTGCTTTCTATGCATACACATACTTAAAGAATTCTTAAAGATAGACACATTTTTCAAAAAAAAGTATAAATATATTCATGTGAAAATATAAACTAAGCTAAATCTAACCAAAAGTGAGAAAGCCTATAACAAAGTAAAAAATAAAATAAAATTCTATTTTGTCAATAAGACATACAAATTTATAGGAAATAGTACCAAGAACTTCTTAAGAGATATTGGCAAAAATTGCTGAGTATTCTAAAAGAAAAGTAAACATAAATGGCAAATATACTAAAATTTTTTTCACATTACTGATCAAAGGTATGCAAATTAAACTCAAAATAACATACTGCTTCTAAAACTCAGAGCAAAATGTTCTGTCACCAGTTTGCTTAAGGCACTTCTAAATGATGAGCTCTTCCGATGTTCTTCAATTTGTCAATCTTCTTAACTTTAAGGTATGTACAAATATTTTGTCCCTTATTCCCAGTTATTGAATGTTCCTGTGCTCTAGGGACTGACCCATGCATTACGTATATAAGGAATGGTAAACAAAGTAATCATGACCCCCACTATTAGGAATTATATAAATTATGCCTAGATGAGTTATTTGATGGGAAAAAAAATTTCCCAATAAAAGGCCTATTGATTTATTTTAATTTACTTCTAAGCCCATTGCTTCTTGAATTCCTAAATAATAAGTGTCAATATTTTACTTGTGCAGTAGGCAAAATTAAGCCATAGTAGCTTCTAATCTGACAATTCCCACGTTTTTCAAAACTTGATGTAGAAAGCCTTAAGGGCATCGAAAAGTATTTGCAGATTTGGGTAACTTTCTGAGGACATCACTGCTGTAGTCACAAATTGATTAGGAACATTAACTTGGCTTAATCTCTGTCTCTTGGTGGCTATAAAAGAACTAAAGTTTTAATACCTGCTTGAGAGCCAAGATTAGTAGAAAACTCAGATAACATTGTCACAGGATACTTTTAGATTTTCTAGCTTTTTTCAACCCAAATTTTATGATAAAATATTATTTACCAAAACAAGAGCAACAACAAGTGCTAGTATGTTTCTGGGACCAGTCAGGGTATGGGGGACAAAATGGCAATAAAGGCCATATTGGCTAAATGGAAAAGGCTCCTAATAGCTTGACTTGGTTTCATGCTGATCTTGCTCAACTTGGGGCATCTTCTTTCTGATTTTAAAATCTAGAATATAGGCTCGGCGCCTGTGGCTCAGGGGGCTAAGTCACCAGCCACGTACACCTGAGCTGGTGAGTTCGAATCCAGCCCAAGCCCGCCAAACAACAATGGTGGCTGCAACCAAAAAATGGCCGGGCATTGTGGTGGGCACCTGTGGTCCCAGCTACTTGGGAGGCGGAGGCAGGAGACTCGCTTTGGACCAGGAATTGGAGGTTGCTGTGATCTGTGATGCCATAGCATTCCATCCAGGGTGACAGCTTGAGGCTCTGTCTCAAAAAAAAAAAATCTAGAATATAAATGTCTTAACACAATAACTAAGAAATTGCCATGAAGGCTATGTTAACCAGTTTGATAAAAACATTTCAAATTGTATATAAAACCAGCACATGGTACCCCATGATTGCATTAATGTGTACAGTTATGATTTAATTAAAAATAAATAAGGTAAAAGTTTCTGTTTATGTTGACAATATGATTTGATCATCAGGCACAAGGGCATAAGGAAATTTCTAAAATCTCTTAATTAGAGTAAAGTCTAATCCATGAAGGAGCTGCCGATTTTTTTCCCCTGTAGGGATGAAGATTGTGTATGGAATTTCTATCACTGAGCTTCTTTTTACTCTGCCATATTGGATTCAGACCAACTACTCTGAATCCAAAATTATGTTAGTAGAGGTTGGTCAACTGACTTAATAATTCAGTTTCTTAGGAGAATAATCTTATAGTATTTAATAAAAACCAATTGATTAAATAGGAAATACTGTGGTGCTAAACTGATGTATTTCTAAGGCGATAGTTAACATGATTTCATAATTTTTTGGACTATAATCACTACAGATTTTCTAGTGATATAAAACTTCAGAGAACTGTACTTCTCCATTCTCACATGTGACTGTGCATGTAGTGGATAGATTTGCTGGAAGTTTGATTTGTGCATATATGCACTAACGCAGTCTGCATCTGTAAGTTTCATTCTGTTCTATGCCTTCTAGAGAGAGCTGTGGGCCTGCTCCCCATTTAGCTCTTTATTCGCAGCAAAGATTATCTTCATTCCCTATTGTTACATCAGAAATCTCTGCTGTGCAATCCCTATGGAAACCCTAGTTATGAAACTAATATTGACAGAGAACAGTTTGAGAGACATACTCTACTCTAGCTTTTCTTTTGGATGACAAAGAAATACACAACTGTAGACTTCCTATACTCTGGTTTCTCTTCAGATCGTATTAATCTTTCGCCTTTAACTGTGGACTTCCCTCTCTTTGCTCATGTCCAATGCGGAATCAATTTTCACTACATTGAGAGAAGTTCTAAGAAGCAAAACCTATAATTCTCTATTTTGTCTACTTTAGGAATATGTCTGTGGCACACTGGGTACTAGATTTCAAGATCTTTTATTTGAAGATTAACATGAAGTTTCCACATCAGGACCCAACATCTGCAAAAGCAATGCACATGCTCAGGGGTTGTTTTCTTCATCTTAACCATGAATATTTAGATTCTCGTGATTATCATTTTTTCTCAGCATAAAGTCTTATGATCAAACACCCTACTTAACACTAAAAACTTTACAGAAACATACTGCTATGCTAATCATATAGTCTGGTTGTGCATTAATAGTTTTTAAGCAACAATTCCATTTCTATGAAGCTATGCTGAGAAAATTATCAGAAACTCAGAAAAATACCTGTGTAAAGTATTCAACACAAAGTCATTAATGATCAAAAACTAGAATAAACTTGAATATATAGAAGAAATTGTTTAAAAATTGTGATGCATCACCAAGGTAAGGATATAACCCTGCCATTTAATGATGTTTAATGGTAATTTTATTGATGCAGAAAATATTATTGTGTCAAAAAATAGGATTCAGAATCAAGATAAAACTACACAAAATAAAATGTATATTTAGGAATTTTCAAAAAATGTATACACTTTTTAAGAGATCTTGTTAGAAGTAAAACAGAGTAAGTAGCATATCTAGCTACACTCGACCAGTGATGGTATTTTCAATTCAACTTCAAAAAGTAACACATAGATAACATCTCTTAAATGTGTATACATTTTTGGACACCCTCTGTATATAGCAAATGATATTTTGCTTTCAATAGTGAGGGTACCATAGATTTTTAGTTCTTTACACATGGTCTAAGATTTCCTAGTGAATGTGTTAAAATTTTTAAAAGAATATAAATTTTTTCACAAAAATAATGGAAGGCTGTACACAGTAAAATGAAAATATGGAAAAATATATGAAACTAAATGCTTTTCATGAAAAAAACAATAGATAAGAAATGACGGATGGTAGGTGGATAGAGAGCAGGGCAGGAGTGTGGGAATGATGTGTAGGAAACTGGAGGTTCTAGTAGTAAAAATAATACATCAGGAAGAAAAGTAGATATCAGATGAAAGAATAAAAATTCACTTGAATTCGACAAGGTCAAAGTGACATTGGAACAATAACGAGCAGTTATATATTAACATAAGATATGAAACTCAGGAGCCTTTTGGAATATTCGGTCAATACTATGAAAAACTTCTACAGTTTCTAATCCTTAGTAAAATTAAGAAGATTAAATCTATGAGTTGGAAAATTGGTTGTGATACTGTTATAAGAAACATGGTTTTTATCTTATACTACTATAGGAGTAAATAGATCATACTTAGCAGTTTTAGGTAAAAAAAAAAAAACGATAAATAAAAATGTTTGCATTATACTAGGGTACAGCGACTTCCTTCATCAGGGCTCCTAACAGGTAGTGCAGAAGAGTCCTTAGTTTCTCTAAGAATGTTCATTGAAAATTAATGCCGCCATGATGATTAGTGTTGCTCACTTTTCTCGGGCCTCTGGCAAGAGGGGCAGATAATTTATCTTTGCCATTCAGCTGTGCTTTCTCTTTAGTAATATTGACTAGAATTAGCATTTGATTCTCACCTCCCCAGGGTTTCATACACAATTCCCAAGGATGGGAGAGCAGTAGGAAAATTACAAGATTTCTTTCTCAAGAAAATACGAATCTGTGGCTCCTGCCCTAGGAAATATTGAAGTAGTTTACCTGCAAGTTTGAGTTGAGCATTGTTATTCTCTGACAGTAATCAAAATCATATATATAGCTATGACTTATGACACTTATAAAGTTGAAATATGCATTGATCATGTATGTTACCCAAGAATGACAAGTTTATTTAGGAAAAATAAAAGGTGTGCAATATTGTTTTCCAATCAGTGTACCTAATTTTTTAGGACATAATTATATGCAGTGGAGTAATGTTTTTCTGGCTGTCACTTTACGTATAGAATTCCAACTTAACACCACCCAGCAAGCAATGCTGTATTTATATAGGTGGAAATATGGTATCTGACATGAAAATTAAAAGACAACATAATTTCATCTTTTATACATTGAATTTTAAATCAGTGATAGAGCTGCAGTGGGAAAGAATTAAATATCAGATCTGGATTATTTTTTGTCCCTGCGTCAAGGCTTGGAAACCATCTCAAGTGGATCTTCATTTTAACCTGCACCCCCAAAGCATGACTGCTTTGCTTGCACAGGATACTTGCACCATCCAATCAAGGCACAAATGAACAACTGACTTCATAATTTACCAGGTGTGCACAACTTTTTTGTGGATTTAGTAAATTAATTTATAAATAACTGTTGGAAGACAGACATTAGGGTCAGGATTCTATGCAAGTGAATGTTGTTACATATAAAGACAAACAGTGTCTCTTTTTTCTTTGCTGTGCAGGATAGAATGCAACAGTGTGAACACAGCTCACTGTGGCCTTGACTCCTGGGCTCAAGCAATCCTCCTGCCTCAGCCTCCCACGTCGATGAGACTACAGGGTGCACCACTACTCCTGGCTAATTTTTCTAATTTTTTGTAGAACTGGGGTCTCTCTTTGCTCAGGCTAGTGTCAAACTCCTGACCTGAAGCTATCACCCTGCCTCCAGCTCCCAGAGTGGCAGGATTACAGACGTGAGCCACTACCTGACAACGTCTTTTTAGAAATTATTTTATTCTCATGAATTAGACAGATTGTACAACTGTCATTATGATTTTAGGAGAAAATCTTAATATTGATTTTTTTTTAATATCTGTTTTTATAAATGCTTTCTATGTACTTGATTCTTTGTTTAATTCCCTAAGAATTGCTACAAAAAGATGGTTTTATGGTAATTTTAAAAGGTATACAAAGATTTTTGTTTGAAGTGAAACTTTTTTTTTTTTTGAGACAGAGCCTCAAGCTGTCACCCTGGATAGAGTGCTGTGGCATCACAGCTCACAGCAACCTCCAATTCCTGGGCTCAAGTGAGTCTCCTGCCTCTGCCTCCCAAGTAGCTGGGACTACAGACACCCTCCACAACACCCGGCCATTTTTTGGTTGTCGCCATCATTGTTGTTTGGTGGGCCTGGGCTGGATTCAAACCTGCCAGCTCAGGGGTACATGGCTGGCGCCTTAGCCCGTTGAGCCACAGGCGCCGAGCCGACACATGTATCTTAAATATATTTAGTTTTGCTTTAATATTCATAAGAGACTATTTATCCCTAAATAAACATACTTAAATAATGTTATTTGTAATGCATGGTAATCAGTAATTGTTTATGATAATAAGGTAGGAATATGTTTTTCAAGGGGAAGAGGAATAAATGTAAAATTACATATGTTTTGACTATTATGTTTGCAAATAGACAGAGAAAGTGCATCCTACAGAAAAGCACACCCACTGCTGAACAGCAGGACAGTCACCTTGGAGCCCCTCCCGGGGGAGGGGATGTGCTGATGCCAGGGAGTAGTCCATTGGTTGGAACAATTTTGAAAGTCTTTTTTATTTTGGAATGCCGGTGAGAGCCACGGTGGTGTTACACTTGATAAGCTGAATGTCATCAAAATGTCTTCCTTTCAATGGTTCCTTTATTTTGAAGTACAAAGACATTGGGGGCCAGATCAGGTGAGCAGGGTGGGAGTTCCAGTACTCTTGTTTGTTTACTGGCTAAAAACTCCCCAGTGTGGTATAAGCTGCCCAGCTAGTTTTTCTGTTTCTAGGAGATTGGTCTCCCTCTTGGTTAGGTTGGTCTCATACTCCTGAGATCAATTAATCCACCTGCCTCAGCCTCTCAGAGTGCTGGGATTACAGGTGTGAGCCACCATGCTAAGCCAACAATTTTGAAACACAATTTAATGAACTTTTGCAATGTTTTGTCAATTTTGCTGGTTACTGGCTGTTCTGACCTCTGTTCATCAGTGATGCTTTCTCTCACTTCAGAAAAACATTTAATCCATTTAAACACTGCTATTTTCTTCATGGCATTATCCTCATAAACTTGGACAGACATCTCCCTGATTCCACTTCCTTTCTTGCCAAGTATAACAAGACATTTGTTGTTTATTCATTGCTCCAATTTAAGCTCCCACATGCTCTTGGTGGCACACAAAACATGCAACAGTCATGAACACCGCCCAGCAAGACCCCTCCCCATGTCCACACGAACCCACTGGGAGACTCTGACACGCCAACGGCATGAAACCTTCCCAGGTGTTTGTTCACTGCCACCAGCGTAAGTGTACGGTGGCAAGTTTACAAACTTCATTGTCAGAGCTCATGTATTTTCTTAAACTTTTGTGGAACAACTCTTGACTGATTTATATTGGTGGAGTGAAAAGTACACACATTCTTTCCTACTTATTCACGAGAATGTATTTAAGTCACAAATGTTTCAAGATGAGATTAATGGACAATTCACATATTTTAATAGGTCTGGATCCAAATTAGCATAATAAGAAAGGAACTATATGTATGGCGCCCGACTCACCTTGACAGCATTGTGAGTCATGTCTGTTCATCGAGATGAACACCATTATTGCAGTGTGTGTGTGTGTGTGTGTGTGTGTGTGTGTGGAGAGTGTGAAAACCTCTAGAATGAAGCAGAACTCTGCTTTCATTGTGTCAATTCTATTGTCCTGAATCTTTCTCTGCCATGTTGAAAAGTATAGCAGTTCCCATTTTAAGCCTTAATTATAATTTTTACAATGGTCCCATCATTTCCATTGTTAGAAAATATACATAGTGTCTATTTAAAAATAATTTTACAAATTTTGACAATTAAAACTATTATAAACCTAAAGGGCTCCTGGAACAATGAAGCAATTGTACCCAGAGTAAACATAAGGACAGAGGTAGTTACAGAAACAAATGCTGCCTCTAATTTTTCAGTAGTTATAGCAACAGATTCTTCATACTTCGAGATGTCATAATTAGTCAGAGCTGGTCATGTTAGCAGGAATTCTGGTACCTGAAAACTATTCCTAAAGTATTTGGAGTTCTTAACAAACATAAGCAAAAGTCTGGTAACTTTTGGGGAGTATATGGAACTAAAAATAAAGCAGGTCTGGTTTTCAAATTAGTTTTTTGAGAGCTGACTTGGTTTAACGAGGTGTTAACTATGTAATCTTATGAATTACTCCTAGATGCTGGATATGAAAAGTATCTTTGGTTTTTTGGTTTTTCAAAATCAAATTAAATTTGGTTTTGAGTTCCTACTTGGGAAAGCTGGTGAGGAATCTGATGTTGGCTCTGATTGTTCCCTGTTGTCCACCTTGATACACCTGTGTGCCCTTCGCATGGCTGTCCACAGTGGACGGTGTCAGCCCTGCTTCTCCTTCTTTGAAACAGAGCAGCAGCCCCCCATGGTCCTTCACTAGTAGCGATACTGCTGCTCCAGGGAGCCCAGCTTCTGCCTCCCTCCCCTGCATCCCCACGCTCCCATCAGCTCATTCTGCCTGGTGTCTGCCCTGCCCCACATCAGTCTGTTTAGGGGTGGGATCCTGGACTCAGCCACCCACAGGTCCTTAAAATCCAGACCAAAGTCCACTCTTCAGAAGGTCAGGGACTTGGCAATCGAAAAGAAAAAGCCCTAATCCTCTTCCTGTGGCAGGGAGGGGAAATTACCTTTCCATCACTTCTTGTTGAGTCTGTAGCAGCAAAAGAGAGACATCAGACCCCACTGCTGCCCCTGTCCTTGTAAATAGCAAGTGACTGCTTTTCTCGTCCCATTTCTCCCCGGGGGCTGGGAAGCTGAGGGGAGGAAGAGCCTTCCCCTCCCTTGCTTGCTTCTTGCTCAGTTTTCACATTTCTTCTGCATGTTTTGACCCTGCTGATTCCTTCAGTCTCTACACTTTATAGATATCGCTCCTCCAGCTCAGAAAATAGGGTGTAAATAGATTGGAATATATTGTTCGTTGTCTTAGTATTGTTTTAAATAAATAAAATAAATAAATAACTCTCAGCTGACTAATCCTGTCTCTTCTCTCTCAGGCCTTGAGAGTGTCCTATCAAATGGACAGCCCTGAGTCCTTCACTACTGCCTTCACCACTCCTTTGCCAAGGTTTTGGTGACAATACAGGGAAGAAAAAGCAATGATAACTGCATAAAAACCCAAGGCAAAGATTGTATTGATAATAGTAAATAGTGGTAAGGTGCTGAGGGAAGGATGTTACTAATGGGACTGTGACACTATGTGGAAAACTGGAATGGGAATTTTTGCTTATTTTAAACAAGTGATGACAATTTTTTAAAAGTTTCTGTACTTCATCTGTGAATAAAAGTTTTTATATTATGGCTGAGGAAAAAATTTAATCATTAAGATATGGCAAAAGCAATTGCAGAGTGGGCAGCCCATGCATTTAATGTTAATTTTGTTTACCTGCTAGTGAGGATCAAAGCCAAGAATTACATGGTTTTAATTTGTGTATCAAAGGCATACATTAAAAGTAGGTGAAAATTAATAAATAAAACGTCTTGCAAACATGTTAGTGGACTATGTTACGACTAGTTCCTCATAAATGTGAAATTCAATACCAGAAGTAAAACACTTTTTATTTCTTTGTCTTAGTCTAACGCTGAATAAGCATCACTTTGAGAAGACAACATCTATCTTAGCATTAAATCAAAGATATTAAATCCCATCGGGCTTCGGAATGTATGAAATGCCACCCACGAGCACTCAAATCTTATCTTAGGTGAAATTCAGCTTTCCTTCATATTATCTTTGAATTTTCAAGATTTAGGCTTACTAACAAATAAAGCAAAATATGTTAATTTTTCTAACCAATGATTTTAATTTAGTTGTGATAAATTCATAAGGGATTTGTCAGATGAACCCAGAAAAGCAAATTATGAGTTTTTTCCATATAAAAATAACTCCTTGCCTATAACTGGCAAAATAGCATGCCAGGAGGTCTCAAGCTATAGAAAAATGTAGCAAAGAGGAATGATGTTGAGTGGTGGTCTTGAAGTTAGGAGATTATTAATGGCGTGTGTATGTATTGAGTCACAAAGACTTCAAGGATTAGTAATAAATGGTAGCTTTCCAAGAAGGACTGACTATGGATTGATGATGCTTTAACGAATAAAGAAAATATTGCCTCTCTTTCCCAGACTAAGGTTTGTTTAGTTTTGTCTCTGCATAACAACCAAGTGAAAAAACATTGTTTTAACTAAAACTCAGGTATGGACTGCAATAATTTAGAGCCAAGTTTGAATTGAAAAGATTAGTGCCAAAATAGTGGTAAGATAATAAAATACTGAGCTTGAAAGAAATTCAGATTGCTCAAATATGATTCAAAAGAAAACTGTTGATAAGCTAAGGTAGAGCACACAGGCTGGGCACAGCTTCCACTATTAGCAAGAATTAGGGGATTCAGATTCCTTTACAGGTCAGTTTTATTCAAGTTTTCTATCTGCTGGTTCAAAACATATGCCCCAAACTGGGGCACACATAGTCCCAATGCCTTGTATACATTTCTTGATTACAAAGGACTCTTTAGTTCCAGTTTTCATCCCGTTGCTATGAGCAACAGAGAACTGACTATCCAACTGTTGCCACTGGGCTCGGGGAAGAGCTCGA
Source organism: Perodicticus potto (assembly GCA_963574655.1). Taxonomy (NCBI): domain Eukaryota; kingdom Metazoa; phylum Chordata; class Mammalia; order Primates; family Lorisidae; genus Perodicticus; species Perodicticus potto. The sequence continues at coordinate 18,456 of CAUYRH010044849.1, forward strand.
GCACCTGGGATCTGCTTTCCCGCCTCAGAAGAAAGTTCCTGCCTCCTCAAGACTCTGTATTCCCAGGTTCTAATTCTACTTTTTCACTGCGCTTCCAAATTCTGTGGATCCACCAAGCTCTTTCTCAGAACAAAACAAAATTCAAGTGTATTTATTTTTAAGAGACAGTCTCTTCACAAAAACAGCTGGACCTCAGAGGGTCAACTCTCATCTCCTGAGGTTTGATTTGTTTGACACTTTTTAATGACTAATTCCACTTCATAGCTGCTGGCTTCAGATCAACAACGTCTCTTCAATCCCAGCCTGCCCAGGTGACACTGGTCATCTCTCTCCCCTCAGCAGTTCCCTGCAGCGCACGACGTCTGGTTAGAGTTACTCTTAATGTGCACAAAGTGATGGGCCACAGCACTCCCTGGGTGAAGGGCCCACCTACAACTTGGACTTCACCTTAGAAATCCAAACATCTGTACCTTCATATTAAAATGAAATTAAAAAATAAATAAATAAGAAGAAAACAAAAGGGAAGCCGAGCTAAATTACGGGGTTCATTTGACAAATCCCTCGTGTTACCTATAAAATGGCATGAAATTAAAGACATTTGTCAGAAAGAAGTGAAACATGGCATGACCCACAAAAGATTTTGGATATTATAAAAAGATTCTGTCTAATATCAAGGTCTTTGTCAGATCTATCCTTAAAAATAATGCTAGTGACTATTTTAATGTAGTTGATTTTAAAACATTTTGATGTGAGCAATCTATATTTAAGCTTAAAATATTAAGCAAATGTAAGCTCAGAAATACATAAACATCCTTTAAACTGACACCCCCGGCCCATCAGCTGGTGTCTTCACAGGCAGGGGCGGCCACTGAGAACTGGCAGGCTGAGCGCCCTGGAGTTGTTGTGGTCAGTGACAATCACGCCTAGCTAAAATCTGGGGGAAAATACTTAAACATTTTACATAGATAATTGAAACTGAGATTGCTCCAAGGTGGTTACTCAGTCTAAACATGTCTGTGCATACAGAGTATATAGTCCTAGGTGGGCCAAACCTTTGGATTTCTGGCCGTAGACGAAGCTCTGTCTGGCTAGGAGATTCTGTTTGGGGTGAAGCTCTAAGATGGGAGCCATGGACTTTCTAAATTCTGCTGGGCTTAGGCTTCTATCATCTCTGTCATGTCTCTTTGGCCCCCTCAGTGGAGCGCTAACATTACATGTGTATCCCGGGCTCTGAGAGTATAAACTGACTCCCTCTCCCAGGCAGCACGCTCTTCTCTCACCCTGAACTGTCCGTGAAAGTCAAGACCTGCTGCAGCGCTTTGTTCTGACATCCACCTCTTGATTCTTGGGATTCCACACGAGAGGCATCGGATAAGCAAAGGCAGCCGGGGAGTTCTCAGCAAACACATCATGTTAATGGATTTTGTCACCATTTTGCCACTTATTAGCTGTGATGTCTACAGCATCATTGGAGCTTTCTGTTGTCAAATGTCATCAGCCATAAAATAGATAACAATAGTATTTAATAATGTTGTGGAAAAGAAATGATGTCACGGATAAAAAATGGTTATCACTGGGTCGAGCACAGAGTTAGGTGCCCAGAAAATGGGCAGCTAACCTAGCATCTTCTCAGAGAACAAAAAGCCCTGCTTGGGTGGTTCCCCGGAATACCCTTCTCCTCCTTGAGCATGCCCTTCAGTGGGATGATCCAGGACTTACACATTTTTTGAGTTTTAGGCCAGTGTTTTTCAACCTTTTTTATCTCATGTCGCACTGGAACCTACAGTGAAACTTCCCAGGCACACTTAACTTATGTCGATCCAAAAAAAAGAGTTAAAAAAAGAATATACTTACTATGCTTTGAACTTCTTTTGAAAATAGTTTAGTTAATGATCTTTAAATTTTGTCATGGGGCACCATTTGAAAATTACTGTTTTAGGCTGTAATTTGAGCTGGAAAACAATGACTGCAATCATAACCTAACCTCAGGATTTTATACAGGCATTGTTTTAGAAAATGCTGTTAACTATTGTACACTTTCTTCCCCAAACAGAAATATGTTCTTTTTTTCCTCCACTAAAGGGAAACATAAACAAGAACCACAGCCTGTCTGCTGTTTCTTTTAAAATGCATAAACATGTGTTTATTATTGTGTACAGCAGCTATAATTCAACTGTAGTCGACTAATTCTGATTATATTTGGTTTATGTCTTTCAAGCATAGTCAAGAATTCCCTTATTTGTTTTTTATATGATTTTTTAAATTGTCCTCAGAAAGCTATTATCTGTGGAAATTTTCTGCTTCCTTTTACCTTCATTATTGTTTGGAAAAGCAATTGAATCATTCAAAGTGGTTATTGATTCTATAATCTATGAAATTCATGGGGATGGTATTATAATGTCTCAGAATGTCAAATCTCAGAAGTAGATAAACTGCTTTGAATCATGATTTTATAACCATTTTAGTGCATTTACAAAGATCTACTGCTGTTTCTGATGCTATAAATATATAATGTGACAAATATTATTACTTCTACTTTAAAGGAAAGAAAAATTAAAGGTCTTAGTAAATCAGAATGAGTCACTGGGGACTGCTAAGTAAAGAATTTATACAAGCGTCATTTGGGGACTATTTTTTCCTCTCTAATATATTTTCTTTCATCTTTTTTATTCCTTGGATTTTTTTTTATTCATACATTCTTTTTATTTATTCCGTTTTAAAAATCATCCTAGTTCACTAATTTTAAAACAAAGGTAAACTGCCACTCTGATAGGGATTTGAGAATAATTAGAAGGTAAATGTGTAAAATGTTATTTTTATGACTTTCATGTTCATTTATCTTCCTTTTCTGATAGAGAAATGCACTTTGTATAAAGAATGCTTTGTGTTGATCTGGCTCTAGTGAGTTTCTGGTATCAAAAGCAAACAACAACAACAAAAATGAAGAGAGAATTGTGTGGCACCTGCCACATTGGGGTATGAAGAGTCCCTCAAAGGGGAATAAAAGACGATGCACAGTGTTGCTGATGGAAGACTCTTGAGTGGCTTTCAAGTTAATACTCCAGTCCAGATTTTTTTGGCATAATAAGAACGTCTTTTATGTGTCAGAACAGGTTTTGATTATAACTAAATAAGATACAGTACAGATATGTTTGATAAGGTGACCTTTATCATAAAGTTGAGATTAATGGTTTAAAGTACTTTTGGAGCATACAAAAGTTAAAAAGGAACATAGCATGTGAGTTGTAGGCCTTCCTGACTGTGTAAGGTGAATCACCACAATTGTGTTTGAATAAAAATAGCAATTTCAAAAACAAATAAAGAAAATAAAACAAAAGCTCACTAAAACGAGCGGTTACTACATACTTCTCTTTTTCCCCTATGAAGAATTATCAAGATTACTATTTGTCTAAGCCAACCCTATGCACACTGATAATTTTGTCCCATAATAAATTAGAGCATTGGGAAATAGTATTCAAAATGGCTTATACTTATTTCACAGAAAACATTTTTCCTTTTTTCCTTTATCGGTAGTGATAGCCTTAATTTTATGAAATCTCTTCCTGCAACAGAGTGGTATTTTACTTTGCAAATGAAGTATAAACACGCAATTATAATGGATTTGCTTGTATATTCTGGTCAAATTTTGGATTGGATTTAGTTATGGGCACCTGATTTCGGGTTGGGTATTTTTAAAGTAGACTATGTCCAAGTAACATTGTACCTAATTAATCCGCTTTCAAAGGGCAGAGAATGTTTTTACAAAGGTGCTCTATTTAAGAATTACATATTGGAAATTCTCTGCATATGAATGGATTTGGTTTTGTGACTGATGCAGGAAGCATTTGTTTTGGCAAAGAACTGTTTCTACTATTTTTTCGAACGTTGTACCTCCTATGTAGTATGCTTTTCCACCCCCCAACTATTACCTCACCATTTCTCCTTTTCCAGGTTCTTCCATTGTTAAAGCCAGATTCCAATGTTATCTCATTCATAAAAACTTCTTTGATGTTCCTCCAGTCATATATATTTACTTCTGTTAATTATTTGAGGAATTAAAGTATCTATTAGACTTATAAGAAACATTTGACAAGATTATAAGCTTTCAGTGGAGTGCAATATTCAGGAGCCTGTAATGTTTGGTAACTTGAATAAGGTGGGTACTCAGTAAATACATGTTTCAGAGATGTAGCATGAATATTATATACATATATACACACACACACACACATATATAAAATAAATAACAGAAACTGATTTTGTGTATGAATACACTTATAAGATCAATTATAGTACTAACAGTCTGGTGCTGGTATCACAGCTAGGCTGTTATTTAATTTGGTCACTGAAACTGATAAAATTAGCATTATTTGGTTATTTTATTGGTTTATTGTTTTATTTTATTATCATTATTTGTTTAATTTGTTCATAGTACTATGAATAGTTTGCTTATTGTTCAACTTTGCTTAAAAGGGGCAAACAAGATCAGTATTAAAATCCAATCATCAAGGTTACTGCATATTAAAATAGCACTGCAAAAATAACCTATGACAAAGGTTGTTTGTCATAACAAAACCATGATCAATCAGATCTTATTTTTTGTCTTAAATCTAGCATGCTATTTGACTTAACGCTATCTTTTTATTTCCACCATGCTTATTGGAAGTTAGGAACCTCTAGTAAAGATACTCCGCATCATGAAAATGTAGAAATTTCAAACTTGAGTCTTCAAGAATTATACTCAAACTGCCTATTGATATTTCTCCTTTCACAGAGTCTTTCATTGTTATAGCAATAGTTTAATCAGTCAATCACAAGACAAAATTTTATTTCTAAAGACACATGGCTACTTCATCGTCCCTTCCTTCCAAGTGTGTGCAGACAGGGCCAGAGCCATATGAGAGGATGTTAATGAAAGGCGTTGTGTAGGAACCCGGGCTGCGAGTGCGGCCAGATTCTCAGAGTTGTCTAAAGTTACAGAGTGGGATAAGTTCTCTAACATAGAGACGCAGACAAGCTGCTAAGAATACTACAGGCTACCAAAAGAAAATAGGAACGTGGAAACCAGCACCCATACTTCCTTTACATTATCTGCACTCAGGAAATACTGAGTTAAACTCTGTTTTATATCTTCCTTATGATAAATGTACTTAGTAAGTAGATGTTTCTATTTTGCAGAACTAGAATTTTACTGACATTGGAATCCACAACTGCGGCTCTTCATATAGAAATTTCTATTTCTCAAGTATACTAGGATAATATAGTTTTTATTACTTCGAAACTTCGTAAAGAGGAATCAGATCTTGCTGTTACATAATGTGTAATGCATCTTCTGCAAGCATCTCAGACTATAAGAAAATGTATGTTTTGCAAATATTATAATGGTTCCTTTGAAAATGAGCACATTATTTCAAAATTGAATCATAATGGATCTAAATATTTATAAAAGGTAACTTATGTCATGTGTTTAATACTATGTTAACAGCACATAATGTGTTATTAGCACCATTAATATACCTCTTACTGCTCTGCTAATTTCTCTCGTCACATGAGCACACTTGAGCTTAAGCCTCCTTACCCTGCATCGTGCATTTGCCTCACTGTCTTAAAGCTCTATTAGCAACTCTTATTATATGGTAATAATGGAGTGAAGAGCTACTAAATAATAAATGGAGAAGAATGGCAAGCCTATCTTTCTAATTATTTCCTTAAGAATTTTTTCCTAAGAATATTTTTCCTTAAGAATATTTTCATATTGCCTCATTGACGCTTAAAACATACCACAGAATTATTGAGTTGGAGGGCATTTCAAAGTCATCTAACCCCGTGAGTTATTAGTTTACCAGCAGAACTTTTGTGAACCCCCAAATATAAAACAGATAGAGCATTTAGGAGACCTGTTTTAAGAGAAAGAAGCAATCTTACCTGGTCCTTTTCTACAGCATAACTCTGTAGTTCCCCAGAGCACAGTTTGATGACTATTGATCTACTTAATTTGCCCAATATGCACAGATTCCTTTCTAAAACCTCATTATTATTATTATTATTATTATTATTAACAAATGATCACACTGCTTTTTCTGTAATACTCAGGGACAAGGAACTTGGTACTTTACATGAGAAACCATTTCTTTTTTTGGAAATGTACTAATTATTATAAAATTAAAAGTGATAAAATAAATAAAATAAAAATGAAATATATCTTGTATTAAACTTCCAAATTACATTTCCTAGTTATTTTATTTTTGTTCTTGTTAGCGATTATTTTATACAGTGTGTCTTCAGATATTTGAAGTCAGTATGGCCTTATACCCTATGTCACGCTGGACCGAAATAAATTTCAGGAAGAGTAATAAAACTTTCTTTCTAGAAAAGTAAAGTATGTTCTAGCCCCTGCTTTCATCTCCCTGGGTGATGCTATGTCCAGGAGATAGAATAACTCTGGCCTTTAGTTGCGGCTGTGGAATAAAAAGGAATTATATGGCAAAAGCTGCATGGAGTTTGAGTTCTGATTAAAGCAGCCCCAGGGATACATAAAGTGTCTATTATTTTCATGTTCTTAGAATAAGACACAGATTAAAAACTGTATTCAAAGCAAGAGGGTCTGAGAAGGTAAATAAACAAGACCAAAATAGTTTGGGATAAAATACAGAGAGATCTAAAGTTAAATACTGTGCAAAAGAGGAAGACCTTTGTGAAGAACTTTATCCCGTGAACAGTGAATGCTCTAATTTTGTATGATAATATGTTTATGGGATCCAACTACTCTGAGAACCATCACTCTAGCAATAAGAGTCTAGTGGAGTTTCCCAGTCCACATTGTTACCAGCTGACATAACTTGCCAGCCACTTGTTTGGGATAGTAACTCTGACATCTGAATTCATAGCCTGTTATTCGTCCATTGTTCTTTCAACCTACAGTAGTGCCATTGATGCAAGCAAAACACTTCCCATCTATTCCCACACCCTGACCCTCCCCTGTTAGGACTTTTCAACCAGTTTAATGGAATTAAGTTTCGTCATATTTATTTTCGATTATGCTATCATTGCTTTTTCAGGAAGTAAGGTTGGAGGTCACCCTAGATTGAGAAAAATACCAAAAGTAGTTATTAAAATATTTTCAATGTTTAGGAATGAGTAAACAAATATAATAAACAACTGTAAATCCAGGAGCAAATTAAGCTGTGTGAGAGACATCAGGGCATAAAAGTAAAACCAAGGAAGAGGAGGGTGGGAACAGCATTCTCATCATCAACGTCACCATCAGCAGCCCCAGAGCAAACTTCAGCCAGTGGCTGTTAGGTCTCTGGTTTTATTCCAAGTTTCTGATTTTATGTTACCTGTTTTAATTGTTAGTACTCAACATTTTAGATTAACATATGAGTAAGTACAGAGTGACTAAGTGAGAAGTCCAACATCACAGAGCTAGTCAGTGTTGCAGCATTTAAAAATACAGTCTGATTAGTGAAGTTCAAACTTTTAATGACATTGAACTTTAAAAACTGAGTTAACACAGGAAGAAGAATAAAAACGTATATAACTTACATTTTGTCTGATAAAAAAATGAAATCTAAAATAAGTGAGAAAATATGTGTTTAAACAATCTTAGAAAAATTGGAGCTGGAGGAAAGGTAGGCAAGAAAAAAGAAGGAAAAATACTAGAATAGGATAGAAAGACAAAATAAGAACAACACCTGAACTGTTAAATCAGAACTGGCATTCATAAACGTATGCTCATGGTAAAGAAAGCTGAAAGGATATCTCAGGACATGAGAGATAAGCGAAAGTTTGAAAAAAAGCAGAGATTTAGCATTAAAAGGAAATGACTATCAAGACACAGCAAGGATGGGAAAAACATCAGAGCAGACAACCGAGGGAGGAGCCGATCTGAACAAGTGGCGCATCGTGGGATTCTGATTACATGGCATCTGGGAAAATGAGTGTGAGGACAGGGGTGCATTAGGGAGTCCTGGGGGACAGTGGTGGTAAGGAGATGAGTAGGCAGGGCACAGAGACTGTGTGACTGATAGTGGCCAATGTGTGTCATGATACGAAGTACAGTAACCAGAGAGAACCCTAATGCAAACTACACTGTGAGGGGTAACGACCTTCCAGGGGAGGTTCAACATTAGAACAAACGTACCCTCCTAACAGAGGGTGTTAGTGGGAGAAACTACTCACGTTTAGGGAAAGGGAGAATGCGGTAGACATGCGAAAATCTCTGTGCTTGCCTCTATATTTTGCTGCAAATTGAAAACTGCTCTAGAAAATAAAATCTTCTATAACAATATTTTAAATAATTAAAGATAAAGAGGGCAGAGAAGAGATGAGTCGATGTAAGTTTAATTGCTATGTTTGACAAGAACAGAGAGAAGTACTAATCGAAAACATTAAAGGAGACTTTCTCCTGAAACAGAAGGAAATGTGATGATCACACACAAATTCTTCATGTATCAGAAAATGAAATTAAATAGGAATTTAGACACACTAGAGTGAAGTATTTTAATTGTCACCTAAAACATACAAAAATCAGTCAAACTTTATTTCATCTGAATGAAAAAGTTACATAACAAACATTGATATTCATGTAGAAAGCAAAGAAAGACAATGGTAGATGTACAAAGGCTGAGAAGGTGAAATTTACCACTCAGTTTTCCTGAATAAAAAGAATATTTTTATTCAAAGGGAATCAAAATAAAGACATCAAAGAAATAGTACAATATAATCAATTATGAGGATTGAAATAACTTGGTGTGGGATCAAATCTAAATTATTATTATAAATATGGATAAAACAATTCCATTTGTCAGAAATAATTACATTTATTATGTAAACATGCCAACATGAGACGAATTAGCTGAGAGTACCCTCTTCCATCTCTTCCAGACTTTAGTTACAAGGATCTAGAATTCACAAAATCTGGATCTCAGATTTACCAGGAGAAAATTAATAGGTATTATTTATATTTTGAAGTAAATATTAATAGGAATATAGACATATGTATGATTTGTTTTTAAAATTTCTAGTTGAATTAAATAAGCAAAGTAAAAACTCATTCCTTCTTATCATCAGAAAAAGAACATAAAGGGCAGTGCCTGTGGCTCATTGAGTAGGGCACCAGCCCCATATACCGAGGGTGGTGGGTTCAAAACCAGCCCTGGCCAAACTGCAAGAAAACAGCCGTGCATTGTGGTGGGCACCTGTAGTCCCAGCTACTCGGGAGACTGAGGCAAGAGAATTACATAAGCCCAAGAGCTGGAGGTTGCTGTGAGCTGTGATGCCACGTTACTCTGAGGGCTACAAAGTGAGACTCTGTCTCTAAAAAATAAAAAAGAAAGAAAAAAGAAAAAGAACAGAAAAGAAGAAAAAGATCAAGAACTACTAATATGTAAGAAATGATAATAAAACACATACCAAAAAAATAGGAAGAGCATACTGATGCTTAAAAATAAGAATATGTGAATAAAAATAAAATTATATAGCAATAACCAAATTCAAAAACAGTCTCAGAGTTGGTTAAAAGTGATGAATGGAGGGGCAGCCCAAGACAGTCAAAGAGAAGCCTCCAGCAATGGTTCCTCCACAGGAACATGAACTTCAACAACTATCCCAGCCAGCACCCGCGAAGGCCGGCCACAGCCCCTTGGTTAACATTCTGTCAAGGAAACAGACAACTGCTGGGCTTTCCCCGTCACCCCACAGCTGCTCCGTCCGGCACACTGAGCCTCAGGGAATATGTATGCCTGGGGCAGGGGTATGTGGGGTGAGGGTGGATTGTGGGACTTTGCTTTGGAAGTCAGGGCTCCACTGACCCAGAGGAACACCATGCAGGAAAGAATTCTACCAGCAACCATAAAGGTACCATTTACATCAGGCGGGCCAGGCAGTACAGACATGGTTTCTACTTAGCACGTTCACTGGCTAAAGAAAGAAGCCTCAAATAAATTCATAGGGTAGTCAGGCCACAGAAGCTGCAGTCCTTGGGCAAGTCCACAGCCAGTGGCCTTGGGGTACCTGTGACTCAATAAGACACCAGTGGTGGAGGCCAAGGGACTGTCTGTGTCACCCCTACCCCAACTGTAGACAGTTCAGCTTGAGGAGAGTCTTCCACTTAGAGAAAGAAAAGCAAAGCATACGAAGGATTTTGTCTTGCAACTTGGGTTCTGACTTAGCCACAATAAAATAAAGCTCCAAGCACATTCCTGAAGCTCCTAATTCCAGGCCTTAGTTCGTGGACAGCATTGCCAGATACATCCTGGGCCAGAAGGGAATGTGCTACTCTGGATAGAAGGACCTACTCCTGGAACGATTCAGGACCTGCTGACTCCAGAGCCCCAGGTCTTTGGATAAACATCAGAGGTGGCCAGGCAGCAGTCACCAAGGGCCGGAAGCAAGACTTGGCTGGTTTCAGTGCAGTCCCAGCTCTGGTGGCCAAGAGAGTCACAGGGCCTTATTAATCATCCCCCATGTCTAACATTTTAACACAAAGAACAAGAAAAGAGAGTGAGAGATTCTGCCTGGTAATCCAGGGAATTCTCTTGTATTTTACTCAAGTCAGGCAGATCAGTAGCACCAGGAGGCTGTAGGACTCACAGCATTACTGGGCTTACAGTGTCCCCATCACTGATTCCTGCGGTAAAAAATGACTTTGATCACAACACTCATTTCTCCATGAATATCTGAAAAGCCTTCTCAAGAAGGATGAGTTCAAACATGCAAGATTAGAATCAATGCCTAACTATTCAAGACTCAGATAGTGATGGACATCCTCAAGCATCAGAAACACCCAGGAAAACACGACATCATCCAATGAACTAAACCAGACACCAGGGACCAATTCCAGAGTGATGGAGATATGTGACTTCTGGGCAAAAATTTCAAAATAGCTGTCCTGAAGAAGATCCACCAATTTGATAGGAAAAAGAATCAAATAATACAATGAAAAATGGGCAAAGGATCTGAATACTCATTTCTCAAGAGAAGATATACAAATGGCCAAAAAGTATATGAGAAATGCTCAACATCATTAGTCATCAGAGAAACGCAAATCAAAACTACAATGAAATGTCTCACTGCAGTAAAAATGGCTTTCATTAAAAAAAAACAAAAAAGCACGTAATAATGAATGCTGGTGAGGAAGGGAGAAAATGGAATCCTAGTGAATCCTAGTGATACAAGATTCCAAAACTCAAGGCTAGACAGGGAACTCCCCATTCTCTAGGCCCAGGTGAGCTCAGAAGTCAGACCCCTGTTTCCAGGCACAAGCAGACTGCCTTTTTGGGGACATGCCCTCTGGGCTCTGATAAGATCAGAGCCTAAAATGGTGTTTTGGGTGGTTCCACCTTGAGTAGGAGCACACACCCTAATCCCTTCTCAGAGAAAAAGACTGTAAAGAACATAATCAGCTTGCCTTAGTGGAGGAGGAACTGCAGTCATTCTTTTGTCAATACTCTCATGAAGGATAAAAACCTGTTTCTATTTGTCAAGTCCTGCCCCGTGTAATTCTCAAGATCTAATACCCCTAGATCAGTGGTTCTGTAGGTCATGACCTCTTGTTAACAATGAAAATACATTGCAGCATTAGGAAGGTTGAGAACCACAGCCCTAGATAAAAGAACCCACGTAACAATTCCCCAGCTAGCTCAGTTCTTTCCCCCTTCCAGAAGCTCTGGTGCTTTTTACTTCTTCTGTATTCCTTTCTAACTTCTAATAAAAGTCCCATCTTACCACTGATCTGTGCTTCGTGGATTCATTCCTCAAATCCTCAAGACCAAGAACCTACTGAAGAGCAAAATTCTGGTATCACTAGTACACTGTTGGTGGGAGTGTAAATTAATGTGAACACTATTGAGAACAGTATGGACACTACTCAAAACAATAAAAATGGAGCTACAATACAATCCAGCAACCCCAGTTCTGGGTGTATATCCAAAAGATGAGAATTCATCCTTTATTGAAAAGGTACCTCTGCACTCCCATTTTTATTGTAGCACAATAGCCTAGTTATGGAATCAACTTAATTGTTCATCAATGGATGAACAGATAAAGAAATCATGTATGTATACACAATGGAATTACATAGCCACAAAAGAAACGAAATCCTGTCATTTGCAACAACATGGATGGGACTGGAGAATGTGTTAAGTAAATAAGCCAAACACAGCAAGACAAATCTCAATGTTCTTGCTCACATGTGGTGGCGAAACATTAGAGCAATTGATTTCATGGAAACCCAAAGTAGAATGATGTTTACCAGAGGGAAGGTAGGGCAGCAGGAAGGGGGATATAAAGTGAGAACTGTTAATGGGTTCAAAAATATAATTAGATAGATAGGATGAAGAATATTTTATGGCACAACAAAATGTCTATAATAAACAATTAGTTAGCATATACTTTAATTAACTAAAAGAGTGGAGTTCAAATGTGCCCAACACAAAGAAATTATAAATGCTTGAGGGAATGGATACCCCAATTATACTGATTTGGTTTTTACACATTGGACACCTGTATCGATCATCATTCATGTATCCTATGAATACATGTACACAGCTATTATGTATACATAATAATTTTTTTTAAAATTTTGCAAAAATTAAACTGTATTAAAATTTTAAAAGATAAATAGGGAATAAAATTAGCTAATAATTATCAAGATTAATAGTAGAAAGCTTGTCTAATAATGAGTTAAGCAAATATTTCATTTTATAATGTTAATATTAAATACTGGTATGGGTGTTACAAGATGAGCATTGTCACATCATTTTTTTGTTATTAGTCAGTTTTTACTAATCTATGCTATGGTAACAACACGAAAAATTTGGTGGTTTCCACAGTTCATGTTACGCATGTAAACTGTGGTTCCATCTTCTACCCTTGGCTTCATTCTGCTGTTGGCCAAATTTCTCTATGCCAAGTCCTTGGTCTCAGGGTTGGAAGACTGAAACCACAGACCATGTGGATAAGCCACAGGTTAGAGTTTACTGACAGAGAGAAAGATTGATAAGCAGAAGAGAGTGATCTGAAGCCGAGGAACAGAATCTCTGGCAATGGAGAGGGAATCCAAGTAGGAAGGGGGTTTAAATGCTGCTTTCCTATCCTGCAGGCAGAGAGTCTTGGAGAACTGTATCACACTTAGTCTGAGGTCTGTAGGCTGAAAATAATCCTAAAATTTGCACAGGAATATGGTCTTTGCAGATTTTGCCTCAGGCAAAGAATTAGAGCGTGTGCTCCCTATTAAAGAAAGAGCAACCCAGAACCTTAGGATGCTTCCTTTATGACTTTGCTAGATCCCAGAGGCTGTGGCCTGGAAAGGATGGTCCTGTCCAGCCCCAAGTAAGGGAACCTTGTATCACTGTGATGCAGAATGAAGCAGCATACCTTACCTGGGACCTGTTTGTGTGCTGGGAGAAAGTTCAGACAAGCTATGCAAGTTACATGGCCAAGCCTACAATCCATGGGTTGGAAAGTAAATGCCTCCCCCTAAATGAGACTACAAATAGAAATATAAGATTCACTCAAAAACACAATTTTTTTTGTAATATCCATACACACAGACATGCACATTATTAATAATGGAGATTATGACACATTGCAGTGGATAACACATGGTATGGAGAGTGAGTAAAAATCCCTATTGCCAAAGAGGCAGTGAATGTTTTGGACAGTAATTCATGTAAAATCTTTCTCACTAGTAATGTCAAAAAAAGCAAGTTCTTAAAATTGCTCAATCTCTTCACCTAGTAACTATTTTTGTAGATTTTTATCCTAAAGTAATAATAACTGCACAGATATTTATGTATAAAGATGCAGCATATTCAAGGTTACATTAAAATATTATTTGTAGTAATAGAGTCTTGGTTAAATGACTTATATCTCCATATGACTATCCAAACTTTATTATTTGATGACGTAAAATATCATCAGGTGTGAATAAAGCATAAAATGTGCCATGATTTCTTTTATCATGTGTGTGTGAGTATCACTGTGATTACAAATTTTGCCAATGGTAGTTAGATTTTGGATGATTATTATCTCATTTGTAATCAATCCTCCTAATATGCAATTATTTAGTTTATGACCTGATATTTACAAATAAGTGGCTAATGGCAGTCATTTTAAAAACCCAAATAAATAAAGACATTAGCAAATGAATAAAAGGTCATTGAAATTTTAAATTTTGTTTAAGAAACATAATTAAATGCAAAACATTTTTGCTACAAACTATCGTAAAACAAAATATAATTCAAATGCCAATGGTTCAGGGTCTGCCTCGTAAAATACTAGGCTCTGGCTTCACACAGAGTAATGCAACAATGGTCACCAATATTTATTAAGTGTTTTCAGTTTTCCAGGGTTCATATTACTAGCTTTGCAGACATTGGCACATCAAAGCTTCCCTGCAATCCTTTATGTTAATCTTAAATGTTTCTGTTACAACCCTCCTTCTAACAAATGAGTAAAATGAGGAAGCTCCAAGAGAGAATACCAGTTTTCTGATGTTTCATAAAGCAAGGATTTGAAATTTGAACTCAGGCAGTCAGATTTCAGTGAGTACTTATAACACTATCCTACAATTTACCCATCGTCTTTTCAGGGAAGATCCCCAAATCACTGAATATTGTTATTATTTAAAACTCTACAAAAACTCATTTGTGGTAGCTTTCTACAAGTGAATGATACCATTTATTAAATCTATTTTTATCCTAATTTTATATTCAGAGGTATTTTTAAAACTTTAGATTTGTGGGTAGCTTGCTGCCAGACACGTGTATGTGCCACACACCCACTTCTCAATTCTTACATCTCATGTTCTACTAGTAACACTGTGTTAATTTAAAGAACTCTTCAACAGTGCGCAGAAATCAAAATATTATCAGTAAGATCAGAGAGAAGAAACAGATATTCTGGTATCTTACCTTCAGTTTCCTGGTTTTGTTTTTTACTCTTTTAGATTCCATGTCTATGTTTAATACACGTGGAAGAAATGAAAATAAGCTAAGTTTGCTCTCGTGGGAAAATTATGCAAAAAAAAAAAAAAAAAATTACATATAGGGAGCTTAAATTGCTAGGAGCAAACCACTATGTCTTCCTTTAAATTTAGTTATGTTAGGAGTTGTAAAAATACTTTCATCATGGTATCCATTGGATTTTTTTTCACACACTTTACTTGCACAGTGGAAATAAAAAGAATGTGTTGAATCAACCAATTAGACTGGTAGCTAGGGACCATGAAGATGAAACAGCCAGTTCACTGACTGCATCATTCATTGTCATCCAATTGTTTTGGCATTGAAAAGTAACAGCCTCAGCTTTTCCAAAGTGGCATATGCCATTGTATGTTAGGAGCGAACGTTTGTCATTCAAATTAGCAACACCAACAAAGACTAAATAAATTTCTTTCTGGTCTACCCCATATGGGCAACTGATATAATCACAGCTAGAGTTGAGCAGCTGAGAATATGTCATTTCCTTTTGTAAAAATTATTTCATCTTAGGGAAAAGCAGTATTTGGCAATGCATCAATTCCTCTCCTGTTGTTCATCATTTGTTTGAACAAAAGTAATTATGTTTACAACAAATTAAGCATCAGAATTTTTCTTTCAGTTTTTGGTAGACTCTTCTATATTCAACTGCCAGTTATATCATTAAATCTATCTGGTTTTTATAACTGACATAAGAAAACAACACGTTGAAAAATTTAAATGTAACTTGCTTATAATTTTGGTTTATTAATGAAAACTAATATATAATGTCAAAAAAAATCTATACAACTGCCTCAAAACAAGTTATTAAATATTCATGGATATTGATTTTTGAGATGAATTTTAAATGAGTCAAACTTTAATGAATATTTTAGGTGAGTAAATTTTAATTGAATATATTAAATGTGGCAGGATTATTTCACCATACTTTACTACCAGGTTGAACCTAATACATCCCAAATAATAGACATGATTTATGAGAGTCTATGAGCCCTGAAAAATTCAAGTAAGCATTTTTTTTTAAGTAAGTAAGCATTTCTTTTCTTTTTTTTTTTTTTTTGGTAGTTTTTTTTGGGGGGGCGGGGCCAGGGCTGGGTTTGAACCCACCACCTCCAGCATATGGGGCAGGTGCCCTACTCCTTTGAGCCACAGGCACTGCCCCAAGTAAGCATTTCTTAATCATGACCTATGGTTAAAACTCATGATTCAGAAAGCTGATATTTAATGTTCGTGTTTTACTAATATTTTTAAACTGATTTTCTACTGTCACTTAATAAGGATTGATTAAAAATTTCTCAATTTTGGGGGGGGTACTAAAGTTTGCATTCAATGTTAAAAGGGCAATCATAATTTTTTATTGAGGTTTTACCAAAATTAAAAACAATAGTTAGGCCTGATTTTTACTGACTTACAAATTCTCAATTGTTGCCACAAAATTATAAACATTTAAAGGAAAAATACAGGTAATAGTCTCATGTTTCATTTTTCTATAAGACAGCTATTACATGTATTTATATCATGAATCTATCGTACTACATCATGTATCTATAATGAAAATCCAACCTATGCCTTATTTACTATAGCTTAGTTTTCTTATGTGTCAGATGGGAACAAGGTTAATACCTTTTCATTATGAGCATAAGTTAAATTTTTTTTTTTTTTGAGACAGAGTCTCACTATCTTGCCCTCAGTAGAGTGCTGTAGTGTCATAGCGCACAGCAAACTCAAACTCTTGCCCTCGGTAGAGTGCTGTGGTGTCATACCTCACAGCAAACTCAAACTCTTGAGCTTAAGCGATTCTCTTGCCTAAGCCTCCCAAGTAGCTGGGACCACAGGTGCCCACCACAATACCTGGCTATTTTCTTGTTGCAGTTGTCATTGTTGTTTAGTAGGCCCAGGCTGGGTTTGAACCTGCCAGCTTGGGTGTATGTGGCTGGTGCTGTAACCACTGTGCTACTAAATATGTTTACTATGAAAAATTTACAAAATTAAATAATTTTAAGAGACATTTACTTAATTAAACTTTCGGGGCTCTCTTCCCTTTCTGTAAAGAATTTTAGTAGTAACATATTTCTACTCTTATTCAATAGTGTCCTGAAGTTGTTAGTGTGGTTGTTGTTGGGATTTCTTTCTGCCATAGGTCCTTGGTTTTAGGGTTTTGAAGAATGAACCCATGGACCACAGATCAATGGCAAAAAAGGATTTATTAGACAGAAAGGAATACAGAAGGGGTAAAGAGCACCACAGCTTCTGGCAGAGGGAAAGACCCAAGTGGGACATCACCATGTGGGTATAAAGTCTTGAGAATTACATTTGGCCAGAACTTGGTAGATGGGAGACACCTTTTCAATGTTAATGAGCAGGTTAACAATTGAATGAATGGGAGAGCAGAGGGAGAGAGAGAGAGAGAAAGAGAGACAGAAGGAAATGGAGAAAGGAAGGACAGAGAGAGGGAAAGAGAGAGGAGGGTGGGGTCTCAGTGTGTGATACACCTAGAACCCTCAATGAATCCCCAACAATAAAAACAAATTAAAATTTAAAAAAAAAATTGAATGAATACAGTCCCTTCAGCCCTGGCCAAAATGGCAGGGAGTCCTGGCAGCTAACATAAATTACCTGGGCTAAGGAAATGGGCAATCCCTGTCCAGCCCTGAATGGGGGGAAGGAACCCTGTATCATAGTTTTAAACTTTAGTCCATTAGAAATGGAAATATTGCAAATTTACAAATGACATCCTTCGAAAGTTTAAATTTCTATAATTTTTAAATATTCATTTCTTATTAACTTGCAACATGATCACCATCTTATAATGCGTCATACTCAATTTTCAAATTTCACTAATTAGAAATTCTCAGTGACTGAAAAGATTATGTTTTCAAAATGAGGCATCATATCACAGAAGTTTTCCAGTGACCCAATAAAAAAAGATTGGCTGACTAAACGGTCCAAACCATGCTATTCTCTCTGCTGTCCACGGGACTAAGAAAGTTGCGTGCATTAATGTGGACACACATGCACACAAATAAAACTCCATATCTTTACTATGAAAAAATTACAAAATTAAATAATTTTCAGAGACATTTAATTAATTAAACTTTCAAATTATGTTTTTAAACACTCATAGCTTCTTAACTTTTGTGATTAATAAGACTGAAAACTGCATTAGGACTTTTAGGATACACTACATGCATTATTTTCACAGAAAACATAATAAAATTAGCATTTTTCAATTCAAAACAATATAGCATATGTCATAAAGTATGAGGAAAGGTGTCCCGTTAATAACTACTTCTAGAAATATTAACTTGAATTTTAAAAATATAAACTTAACAAAATCTTGAAATGTAACACCTGGTGAAATCTTGGGTCTTCTGAATTTTTTGTATTATTGCTATTTATCTGTAAAATTCAAAAGCCTTTACCAAAGAAAGTTACATTTTATCATTTTAAATATTTTTTCTTTTCTTCCTTATCCCAAACACAATTTATATAAAAACGACAATAATCCAAAGAAGAAATAAACAAACACTGTGATTAGAAAGAAGCCTGTTTTATGTAGTAGAGATATAAAAATTTTTTTCTCCAAAAATGATCTCACTGATGTTTTCATATTAATAGATCAGTCAAAAAGAAAAGAAATGAGCCACTGTAATAATTGATTATCATTTATGAACATTAATTACCATATTGGGCTCGGTTTATGTGAATTGCCTTTGCTTCTACCTTGTTCTACATGCTTGTCTTTTATGGTTTATTTTATTTTTTTTGCGTACATTAGTGCAATCAAGGGGTACAATGTATTGGTTTCACATACATTCTGAAATGTTTTCATCAAACTGTTTAGCAGACCCTTCATGGCATGTTCTTAGTTATTATATGAAGACATTTGTATTCTGCATTTAGTAAGTTTCACCTGAACCCTTCTAAGATGCACAATAGGTGTGGCCCCACCAATTACTCTCCCTCCACCCTAACCTCCCCCCTCCCATCCCTTCCCATATTCTTGTGCTAGAGATGGGTTATAGCATTCATATGAAACCTTTAAATTAGCTTCATAGTAAGGCTGAGTACATTGGATACTTTTTCTTCCATTCTTGAGATGCTTTGCTAAGAAGAATATGTTCCAGCTCCATCCATGTAAACATGAAAGAGGTAAAGTCTCCATCTTTCTTTAAGGCTGCATAGTATTCCATGGTAGACATATACCACAAATTATTAATCCATTCGTGGGTCGATGGGCACTTGGGCTTCTTCCATGACTTAACAATTATGAATTGGGCTGCAATAAACATTCTGGTACAGATGTCTTTGTTATAATGTGATTTTTGGTCTTCTGGGTATATAC
>CAUYRH010044851.1:0-29796 GCA_963574655.1 Perodicticus potto
CACCACCCATAACACATGTACTTTTTTTTTTTGAGACAGAGCCTCAAGCTGTCACCCTGGATAGAGTGCCGTGGCATCACAGTTCACAGCAACCTCCAATTCCTGGGCTCAAGCGAGTCTCCTGCCTCTGCCTCCCAAGTAGCTGGGACTACAGGCGCCCGCCACAACGCCCGGCCATTTTTTTTTTTTTGGTTGCAGCTGTCATTGTTGTTTGGCGGGCCCAGGCTAGATTCGAATCCGCCAGCTCAGTTGTACGTGGCTGGCGCCTTAGCCCATTGAGCCACAGGTGCCGAGCAAACACATGTACTTTTAAGAATAACATAAGATCAAGAGGTAGGTCTACTAACTAAATCTGAAGCAGTGATGAGTATAAACAACAATTTGAGCTATGTCTTTTAGTTATAATTTGCCATCAAAGTAACTGTGATCTCTAATGGCGACAAAGTACTGCTTCTACTCCTGTGATTTGATGCTTACAATCATAATAGAAAGAAAGGCTAAATTGCAGTTAGAAGTTAGTGAAACATGATGTAATTTCTTCCCAACCAAATTATGGACCCACTGAAGTCTACCTCTGGGCTCTTTGGGGCTCAATGGATCCCAGGTTTAGAATCTCTCAACTAGGACTGGGCATGGTGGCTCACGCCTATAATACTAGCAGTCTGGGAGGCTGAGGCTGGTGGATTGCTTGAGCTCAGGAGTTTAAGACTAGCCTGAGCAAAGTGATACACCATCTCTACTAAAAATAGAAAAACCATCTGGGCATCGTGACTGGTGCCTGTAGTCCTAAGCTACCTGGCAGCTGAGGCAAAAGGATCACTTGAGCCCAAGAGTTTGAGATTGCTATGAGCTATGACACCACAGCACTCAACCCCAGGACAACTAAGTGAGAGACTCTGTCTCAAAAAAAAAAAAAAAAAGAATCACTTCAACTAGATGATCTCTAAACTCTCTTCTAATTAAAACATCATGCTTTAAGAGTCACTTTTGATTTCATCTGTACATAAGGGATAAAGTAACATCTCTGATCATATTTTTCTTATCCATAAATTGAGAAATCATTAAACATCTACCTCTCAAGGACTTTGAGAAGACAAGAGAGATAAGCAGAGATAAGCACAGATAAGCAACCAGTGTTTTAAAAAACCAAAGCTCTTCCATAAGGGCCAGATAGGAATCAGAGAAACCAAAGAGTCAATAGAAATTGTTCTCTCTTCAACACACATACCCATCCCCCAGGTCTCAAATGTTTCTGCAGAATTTGTGCTAAGAACTTCATGATCTGCAAGAACAAAGGTACTTTTTGTTAAAGACTATCATGTCCCTTATTAAAACATAGCTCAGTTGGGCGGCACCTGTGGCTCAAAGGAGTAGGGCGCTGGCCCCATATGCCGGAGGTGGAGGGTTCAAACCCAGCCCAGGCCAAAAACGGCAAAAAAAAAAAAAAAACATAGCTCAGTAGCATTAACTGTAATTTCTGCCAACAGATTTGAAAATGTAGACAAATGGCTTGGCGCCTGTGGCTCAACGGGCTAAGGCGCCAGCCATGTACACCTGAGCTGGCGGGTTCGAATCCAGCCCGGGCCCGCCAAACAACAATGATGGCTGCAACCAAACAATGGCCGGGCGTTGTGGCGGGTGCCTGTGGTCCCAGCTACTTGGGAGGCAGAGACAAGAGACTCGCTTGAGCCCAGGAATTGGAGGTTGCTGTGAGCTGTGATGCCACAGCACTCTATCCAGGGCGACAGCTTGAGGCTCTGTCTCAAAAAAAAAAAAGAAAATGTAGACAAATGGTACAATTGTTAAGGAAAATACCAATCACTAAAATGGGCTCAAAAAGAAATAAAAAAGTCAAATAGACGAATTACTTTAAAAAAATTAAGTTTCAAATATATACCCCCTAAAGAAGGCATAAAATCCAGATTTTTTTATGAGTGAATTTACCAGCTCTTTACAGAACAGATAATCCCTATTTTATAAAAACAATTTATTTTCATGAAACTAACTTAACTTTGATATCAAAACCAGACAATGCAAAAATAAAGAAAAAAATTACAAGCAATCCTAGCCAGTTTCATTTATGAATCTAAGTACAGAAATATATTGGCAAAATAACTCTAGTAGCATATTAAAAAGTATAACATGATCAAGTAGAGTTTACTCCAGTAATGGAAGGATTGGTTATTACAGCAAAGAAAAAAGAGCTCATTGTTGTGTTAATACATGAAGGAAAAGTATCTGGTAAAATAATCTCTGAACCTGCAAGGATGGTTCTTAGTCCCCTTGGTTTCACTTGCCCTTTGGAGACTCTTAGTCAGCCCCCTTCTGATTCCTGCAGATACAAGTTACCCCTTCAATATTTTAACACAAAAGTGAGTCCCCCCCAAACCCTGGACATTTTCAAATCTTTGCTCCACTTCCCCCCCCCAAGCAGAGCAGCATCTGCCAACCCTCCAATTTCTTCCTAGGGTATTTGCCATCTGCAGGATGAAGATCAAGAGTGGCTAGGGCTGGGTGAGGTGGCTTATGCCTGTAATCCCAGCACTCTGGGAGGCCAAGGCGGGTGGATTGCCTGAGCTCGTGGGTTCAAGACCAGCCTGAGCAAGAGCAAGACTCCCATCGCTAAAAATAGCCGGGTCTTGTGGTGGGCAGCTGTAGTCCCAGCTACTCACTTGGGAGGCTGAGGCAAGAGAATCGCTTGAGCTGAAGTGTTTGAGGTTGCTGTCAGCTATAATGCCAGAGCACTTTAAGGAGGGTGAGAAAGTGAGACTGTCTCAAAAAAAAAAAAAAGTGGCAGAGTCCTCTCTGCAACCCATTAAGGCCTCTTCATTTAATTCCAGTTTCCATTCATTCATCCAACAAATATTTATTGAGCATTTATTATGTGCCAGTCAAAAATCCCTGCCTTCAGCTCGGCGCCTGCGGCTCAACAGGCTAAGGCGCCAGCCACGTACACCTGAGCTGGCGGGTTCGAATCCAGCCCGGGCCGCCAAACAATGACGGCTGCAACCAAAAAAAAAAAAAAAAAAAATGGCCGGGCATTGTGGCGGGCGCCTATAGTCCCAGCTACTTGGGAGGTGGAGGCAAGAGACTCGCTTGAGCCCAGGAATTGGAGGTTGCTGTGAGCTGTGATGTCACAGCACTCTATCCAAGGTGACAGCTTGAGGCTCCGTCTCAAAAAAAAAAAAAGAAAAAGAAAAATCCCTGTCTTCATAGAGTTTAGATTCTATCGGTACCTTTCCAATGTCTGCACATGGAATTGACACAGTTACTCCACAGAGCAGTGGTTCTCAACCTGTGGGTCATACAACCCATAGGAATTGTATTAAAGGGCCGCAGCATTTGGAAGGTTGAGAACCACTGCCATAGAGAAACTTGTCTTTGCCCGTGCACCATAACCACATCCAAATGCAATAGATACAGCGTTCCTATTCCGAAACTCCCAAATACACAGGGAAAAGGCGGGTGAAGGTGTGCATGTGTGTGTTCCACAGAGTACCACCTGCTCCCCTCACAGCCGCTGTGGTCAGTGTTATTAGCCACATAGTGCAAAGAGCAGGATTGTCAGAAAATGGGCACTCGTACTAGGCTGCCAGGACAAGTTTGCTGGCATCTGGGATGCTCCTTTCTCCTAGCAGGACAGGCTACCTCTAAGCGCAACTCGTTACGGGCCCAGTGTCTTCCCCCTCTAGCACAAGTACTGTAACCCCCCCAGGAGTTTGGCGGCACCTGTAGCTCAGTGAGTAGGGTTCCGGCCACATACACCCACGCTGGCGGGTTCGAAACTGGCTGGGGCCAGCTAAACAACAATGACAACTGCAACAACAACAGAAAAAAATAGCTGGGCATTCTAGCGGGCGCCTATAGTCCCAGCTATTTGGGAGGCAGAGGCAGGAGAATCGCTTAAGCCCAAGAGTTTGAGTTTGAGGTTGCTGTGAACTGTGATGCCACAGCACTCTACCGAGGGTGACACAGTGAGACTCTATCCCAAAAAAAAAAAAAAAAAAAAAAAACACCCCAGGAGTCTAATAGCCCCTGGGTACTGGGCAGGTGACAACTCCTGCAAACAGCTGGGCCCCCAAATCCAGACCATCTGCACCAAGCAGACTGGACATGCCTCCCTGGACAAAGCGGCTTTCCCAAGCTTGCCTAGAACAGGAGACTCCGGAGAGCAGGAGGGATGAGCCCTTCACTCTGCAGACCCTGACACTGCTGGGAAGCTGTGGGAGTAACAGCAGACAGGGAGGTAAGGTAAGCAACAAGTGCTTTGAGAAAACGGAAAGCTCTTCTACAAACGCCAGAGAAACCCCAGAGTCAATAGGCAATGCTCTCCCCCGTCACACACCTATCCCCGAGCTCTCAGAGAATTCTTCCTAAGAAGTTTGTGATCTACAAAACAAAACAGTAGGCATTGGTTCTTTAAACACGGTTCTCAGTATTATGAACGGTAATTTAGGCTAACAGATTTGAATATGTAGACAAATGGGACTGTGTTTAAAGGAAAACAGCAATGACCAAAATAGATTCAAGAAGACACAAAACTCTTGAATACACTAATGGCTTTTGAAGATAGTGAATTAGTTGTCATATACGTTCCCCCCACAGAAGGCAACAAACCCAGATTGTATGTGTGATCTTAGCAGGTCTTTAAAGAGCTCTCTTGTTGATCCTACCCACACATGGTCCCTGGGGCAGCGGAGTTTGTATCAGACCCTAAAGCCTGTGACAGGCAGTGAGCCAGACATGACCGTGGCATGACCCTGAACAATATCTTCCACATTGTAGGTTCACAATACATATTTGTTGAATAAACGAATGAATGATAAAGCCTAGACAAATTATGAAACACAGAATAGTGTATTAGAACTAAACCACTTTGGTATTTTAAAAAAATACCAGATACATAAAATTGATAGTTTCCCCATTTCTCTTCATTTTGCAGACAATTCAAGTTTGATTAGGAGAGTGGCGATGCCTGCTTCCTTCGGTGGGTGGGACAGTCGCACAGGCATCTGGCTGCATACGGTCCTCTAGGGCGAGGACACGCTTCCCCAGAGACCTCGCCAACAAGTTCCAAAGACTTAAGGATTCGTCTTTCACTGGGCCTAGCGCTGCCCTTGGAACAATGGGGTTCTCGGTACGTATTTGCTCAATGAATGGGTTGAGCGGGCTGGAAGGAGCCCGGCGTCTGGGCTGGGAATTAGGAGCAGCCAATGAAAGCAGCCTCTCGCAGCCTTTGCCAGGTCTGAGCTTTTTGGACAGGATTCCTCCGCAGTTTACTTCTCCGTCCAAACCGACCTTGAGGGCCTCTTGGGCTCGTTCTCTCTGGGCTTCACATGGTGCAAAAGCCCCGCTGCGCACACAATCCACCGCCCCTCTCCCAGGGCCCCTCCTGGCTCTACGTGGAGCTGTCAGGGCGCCAGCGCTCCCCCGGGAACTCCCCGAGCCTCAGGTCCGGGGACATCTGGCCTTGCGGCTTCCTCTTTGATGTCCCCACTCATGGGCTGGCTGTGGACTCACGATTGTTTCCTCCCCTCCCTCCCAGCCCCACCGTCCTCTGAGCTGCCAAAATACACACATTTTCCTCCTTTCATCCTTGCTTACACATCGGCCTCCCCTGGATACACTGAAAGACGTTTTGGAGCTGGTGGTTCTAACTCTTGGCTCTTGAAAACCCTTACCGGGACTGGGTTTGACGCCCCGGCTAGATCACGCTCCTTCCCCCTGGGCACTCCCAGGGCTCTGACAAGGGACAACACCGCTGGAGGCTTTGAAGGTGCCTCCCCAACATTTGTCAGTGACAGTTATCTCATCCTGAAGTGGGAATACGAAGTCAGTGAAAGGAGAAAGAGGCTATGTAGGAACGTGTCGGGAAATGACACTGTCCTCCACAAACTGGGAAAGTGATAGCAAAGCAACCTGTGTCCCCTCCCAGCCCCCCCAATTCGTATGTTGAAGTCCTCACCCCAGAACTTCAAAAGGTATCGGGATTCGGAGGCTCTGAATAAGTGATTAGGTTAAAATGAGCTTCATCGGGTGGGCCCTAAATCACTGTGACTATTGTCCCTATAGAGAGAGGAAATTTGGACACAGGTAGAAAGAGAAGAGACCACGTGAAAACTCACGGAGAACAGGACCATCTACAGGCCCCAAGGAGAGAAGCCTCAGAAGAAACCAACCCTGGTGACAGCTCCACCTCAGACGTCTGGCCACCAGCATTGGGAGAAAAAGCTTTTCTGTTGTTTAATCATCCTGTTTGTGGTACATTGTTATGGCAGCCCTAAGAAACTAACATGCACCTCACATCTCTAGATTTCCTACCGAGAGTACATTAAATATTTATAGCTTGATTGTTCAGGCAAGTTTTGAACTAGCTCTCCTTGTATTTTCAGTATCTAATACTCATTAAATGTTGAGACACTAATTTTTATTATTATTATTTATTTATTTATTTATTTTGGAGACAGAGCCTCAAGCTGTCACCCTGGACGGAGTGCCATGGCATCACAGCTCACAGCAACCTCCAACTCCTGGGCTCAAGCGAGTCTCCTGCCTCCGCCTCCCAAGTAGCTGGGACTACAGGCGCCCGCCACAACGCCCGGCCATTTTTTTGGTTGCAGCCGTCATTGTTGTTTGGCAGGCCCGGGCTGGATTTGAACCCGCCAGCTCAGGTGTATGTGGCTGGCGCCTTAGCCCGTTGAGCCACAGGCGCCAAGCCGAGATACTAATTTTTAAAGTGAAGATCATTCCTTATCATCACTAAAAAAGAACAAAAAATATTCTTTTAGTTTTTTCAGTGGTGACTTGGGGAAAGATATAGAAAGCATCTTATCCAGTTTGCGAGTGATCCTAACTTGCTAAATTAGGCGGGTAAAGATCTCAGCAAGCAAGAATGATGAACCTAAATGAAGACGATAAAATTTAATTCAAATAAATTTAAAGTATTCCACTTACATTAGGAAAAGTACACGATAGCTATTAAATCATCATAAGGTCTGATGATTTCTGGTGACTTTAATTTCTACATGAATTGACCAGAAAAGCTAATGCAGTTTACCTGTAATCTTCATTAATTCACTTAACATTGCTGGGAAGGCCACATATATAACCAATTGTGTATGTTGCCAGTTATTAATAATGTCTTAATTTCTCCCTTCATTAAAAAAAGTTATCTCAAATGCTTCTAAGGCACATTTTTCTTGGAAAGCAAATATATGATGCTTTTTTTTTTTTTTTAAAGGAGAAAGTCCTTATGCCCCAGGTCATTTCCTCATTCTGCAGGCACTCCATACAACCCTGGAATATCACGGTTTACAGATTAGAAATTTATTTAAGCCTCTGCATACAAGGTGATCAATATCCCCAGTGCACCAGGAAGCAATGCTTTTCCTTTGTGGGTGAATCCAGTGGCTACAAAGTTTCATATCGGAGAAAAAGCTATTCCCTGGAAAGCACAGGTGTTTGGATCTGAATTGCCACTTTAAGGTCTTAACACAAATCTGAACCCTTTGGCAACACAGCCTTCAGAGAGCCCCTACATTTTCTGTTTTACAACCTAAACATCCTTAGTTCTTTCCACTATTTTCCACATGCCCTGGATTTGGAAACCTTCAGATGGTTCCCCTCTAGATACTTTCCTCTTTGTTCATTTGTCAGTTCTTTTTCTCCTCCTGCAGGTATTCATGGAAAGCCTGCTGTGTTCCAGGCCCCTCATGGAGCCCTGCTGATGCCCTGATGAACCGCATAGACAATTAAGCAGGCAATTGCTCACAGGCTAAGTGCAGTGATAGGGACATATGGCATGCTGTGGGATTGCATAGTTGGGGTATTATATCCCAACCTAGAAGATTAGAAATACTTCCATTGAGACCTGAAAAATGAGTCCAATTCAGTTGGATGAAACAGAGGGGGTAAGATTGTAGAAAAAGGTTTAAGTGGATGAAACAGCAAATTAGCTTTTAGAATTCTACGCCTGGTTGCTCAGTAGTTTGTCAACCTTGCACGGGACTTTGAACTTCTCTGTTCTTCATCTGTAAAACAGAGATAATACAGTGAAGTATGAACTGGCTAGCACAGTGCCTGGCACCTACAGCTGTTGTTAAGGAGTTAGGGAGACCAGGGACATGATTGGATAAGGCTGCATTCGGTGTCCCCCAAAAGTACCAGCTAGCAAAGGAAAGAATGATGTCACTCACTGAGAGGGTAACCCCCCACAAAACACATGGGCGAGCTAAGGAGAAAACATCAGGGAACTGAGGGACACAATGGGGGGCGGGGGAGGCGAGATTTGCAGGGGGAGAGATAAAGGAAGGTCAAAGACAAAGAAGGGGATAAAGAAAGAGTTTAATCCAAAAGAGAAAGGGAGAAAGAAGGGTGAGAGAGGATCTGTGATAGGAAAAAAATCAAGTTGTTTATTCACTGGGTAGGAAAGCTTTTAACTTTGTGGCTTATTGAAAGTCAGATATTGTGCTTTGGGGGGTTCTCCCAGCATTAATCACGAGATAGGAATGAAGAATCTTACTTCATGTGGTTTATAAAAAATGATTGATAACAGAGAAGCTTGTGTATACATTCAATAGCGCACTGGCACGAAGGATGCATTTAATGGGAACAGCACGCCTGTGCTGAGCAGCGGCCATGACAGTCCCTCCGTTGGGTCCAAATTCCAGATTTCTTGCAGAGGATGCAGAGCCGAGCATTGAACAAGAGGGGGGTTGACTTCAAATGGTATTTTTTTAAAAGCCTTTGCTACATTCAAAACAGGGGATAGGATGGGTGCGAGGCTTGTGCCTCTAATTCTAGCATTTTGGGAGGCTGAGATTGGAGGATCCCTTGAGGCTGGGAGTTTGGGATAAGTCTGACAACATAGCAAGACCCTATCTCTACAAAAAATAGATAAAATTAGGTAGGTCTGGTGGCACGTGCCTGTAGTCCCAACTACTTGGAAGGCTAAGGCAGGAGGATCACTTAAGCCCAGGAGTTGGACTCAGCAGCGAGCTATGATCTTAACACTGCCCTCCAGTCTGAGTGAAAGAGTAAGAACCCCATCTCTTTAAAAAAATACATACACTGTCTGCATCCACTTTAATTTGTACAATCAGTACTGATGATAAAGACACATGCCAGCCACTCTAGTCTTTTAGGTTTATGTTGCTAATCACTATATGGTAAGAGGTTGGCCCTTGTATAGAGACCCATCTTTTGCCAACTCCCCATAAAATAGAAAAATGCTTGAAGACTACTTTCAAAGCTTTAGAAAGGATGAACCCCAGATTCCAATTAATTTATACTCTGCAGCTGTGATTTTCCCTGCAGATGTTACTGATCTTGAACTGCCTTTCTGGCACACGCCCCACAGCATCTCCTCCTGAGATCTTTTCCATCACCCATTCCCATGTTGTAGAGTTCACTTTGGCAATGATTCTCAAACTGAGATCTCCAGAAATGCAGCTTCTCAGGCCCTAACCCAGACCTACTGAATAAGACACTGGGCATGAGTGCAGTAATCTGTGTTCTAACAAGCCTTCCAGAAGCTTCTGATTTACTATTGAGAACCCCGGCTCTGCTGCCTGATCTTACCCCCCAGCCCTGAGGTGTTGCCTGACCTACCACCCAGGCTGCCATCTCAAGACTTCTCCCTTCTCCAGACTATGCTACCTCCTGGCTCTCCAACCTGGGGAACGTGAAAGAAAGAGAGGATTTCACCACATGCCCCACACAGAAGGGGCATCGGGATGCAACAGAATTAGTGACATCGCCAAACCCTAGATGAGACCTAAGGGGTCACTGAGTTCAAACTCCTCCTTTTACAGTAAATGAACCAAGTCCCAGAGAAGAAACAGCTCGCCCCAGGTCTATAGCTAAAGAAGAAAAATCAAGTCTGGAATCATCCCAAATGAGGACAAAATCAGCCATCTGTATGTCTCCTTCACTCAGCTGCTCAATACACACAGAGCTGTGGACAGGACCCAAGCCAGGGCCGGAGGTCAGTGGAACCAGCAGCGGCAGCACCTCTAAATACATAGAGGCATTTTATGGTCTGCACAAAGACTCGTGGTCAAGGAGCAAGCAGGGGCTGAAATCACCGTGTTCAAGTATATAAGGTGCCTTTTTCTTTGCTCCAAGGCACAGCTGACCCTAAGCCATGCACCATTTCCATGAAGGAGCTGGGGATTGGGTGCCTGTTTTGCCTTGCTGAGGTTTGCAGAAGCCTTGACAAGTTTGCCAAATTGCTTAACCTCTCTGAGCATTAGCTGCTTTGTCTGAAAATAGGCCATAATGATAACGACCATGCAGCAGTTCCCCCTCCCAGGAATTGAGCAAGAGAACACATCCCAACTCACAGCAGGGGCTCAGTAAATGAGAGCTGTCCTCCATAGGTGCTGTGAGAAATGAAAAATATGCAGCCCTATATTCAAGGAAGTTACAGTCTAGTGGTAAAAATGAGACAAGTATAAAAATAACTAAAATATGAATCCCTCTGAGGTAGGTACCATCCTTCCCCGTTGGAATGTAAGGCAGACAGGTTTGGCGCCTTGGCAGAAGACCTGCAGTGTGTGCGGTCAGTCTAGGGAGGGCATTGCCTGGCTGGGGGTGGGAGGAGGCAGCGCTACACCTGGGCCTGGATGATAATGTGTCTTGGCAGAGGAAGGGTATTCCAGGTGGAAGGAAGAAGATGAACAAAGCCCTGGAAAGCTCAGGGAAGGAGGTAAAAGTTCTAACCATGGCAAAGTGGCTTCCGGGGATGTAAGACTGGTGGCTTCAATGGATCAGTCTAGATAAAAACTTCCACTGACAACACAGAGTAGGACATTCTTATGTTCAATTCCCTAGGCCAGCCAACTCCTCTGACATATTGCTATAATAATTTAGAAGGTTTCAGCTCCTGAAATGTGAAATGAAACGCATTGCAATTGTACTGTTAATAATATTTTGATATCAGGATTATTTAGAGATATTAGGTTGGGCAAAAGTAATTACAGTTTGGCCAGGCACAGTGGCTCATGCCTGTAACCCCAGCACTTTGGGAGGCCATAGCAGGTGGATTGATTGCTTGAGCTCAGGAGTTCAAGACCAGCCAGAGCAAGCGTGAGACCCCTTCTCTACTAAGAATAGAAAAATTAGCAGATGACTGTAGTCCCAGCTACTTGGAAGGCTGAGGCAAGAGGATTGCTTGAGCCCAAGAGTTTGAGGTTGCTGTGAGCTATGACACCATGGCACTCTACCCAGGTTGACAGAGTGAGACTCTGTCTCAAAAAAAAAAAAAAAGTAATTACAGTTTTGAACCATGAATTTTAAATGATTATAAATAGGCTCAAACACATCTTTATTAATCCAAATAGGCACCATTAAAATCAACACATTGTTGCCAATGAAAAGTAAGTTTCTTTATTCCTGTAGTGTAAAAATCCATGCTCCAGGATTCAGTGAACTCTTGGAAACCATTTTCTGCATCCTGCTGGTTGTGGAAGCATTTTCTCTGCAGAAGTTGCTGAGATGCTTGAAGAAGTGGTAATTGGTTGTTAAGAGGTCAGGTGAATATGGTGAATTGGGCAAAACTTCATAGCCCAATTCGTTCAACTTTTGAAGCCTTAGATGTGTGACATATGGGTAGGCCACTGTCATGGAGAATTGGGTCCTTTCTGTCAACCAGTGCCAGCTGCAGGCGTTGTAGTTTTCAGTGCATCTCGTCAATTTGCTGAACATGTTTCTCAGATGTAATGGTTTCCCCATGATTCCGAAAGCTGTAATGGACCAGATGGGAGCAGACCACCAAACAGTGACCATCACCTTTTTTTTTTTTTTTTAGAAGAGTCTCACTCTGTCACCCTGGTTAGAGTGCCGTGGCATCAGGCTTTACAGCAACCTCAAACTCTTTGAGGTCAAGTGATCCTCTTGCCTCAACCTCCTGAGTAGCTGGGACTACAGGTGTTTGCCACAATGCCCAGCTATTTTTAGAGACGGGGTCTTACTCTGGCTCAGGCTGGTCTTGAACTCCTGAGCTCAGGCGATCTACTCACCTCGGCCTCCCAGAGTGCTAGGATTATAGGCATGAGCCACTGTGTCTGGCCTAATTATGACTTTTTTTGATGCCAGTTTGGCTTTGGGAAGTGCTTTAGAGGTACTTCTTGGTTCAACCACTGAGCCGGTTGGTATAAAACCCACTTTTCATGGCATGTCACACTTCGATGAAGAAATGGTTCTTTGTGGTTGTATAGAATCAGAGAGGATGACACTTGAAAACAATGATTGCTCTGGTTTTTGGTCAGCACCTGAGGCACCCTTTTACACCTTTCCAATTTGCTTTAAATGCTGAACAACCATGGAATGGTCAACCTTCAATTCTTTTGCAACTTCTTGTGTACCTGTCAGAGGATCAGCTTCCATGTGCTCTCAGTCAGGCATTGTCAACTTCCAGTGGCTGGTCACTGTGATCCTTATCTTCAAGACTCTCGTCTCCTTTGCAAAACTTCTTGAACCACCACTACACTGTGCTGCGGTTAGCACTTCCTGGACCAGATGTGTTGCTGGTGTAGTGAGTTATCTCAGCTGCTTTTGAACTCAAATAAGAAAATCACTCACATTTGTTTTTTGTCTAACACTATCTCCATAGACCAAAATAAATATAAAATAAACAGCAAGTAATGAGTCATTAGCAAAAAATCATAAAGCGAGAAGTTCACATTAAAATGATGTATAACATAACCACATTATTAAGAATTTATTCCAGTATCAAATAGTGAATTTCAACAATGCAAAAACCACAATTACTGACTTGGCACCCATAGCACAGTGGTTACAGTGCCAGCCACACACACCGAAGTTGGCGGGTTTGAATCCGGACAGGGCCAGCTAACCAACAATGACAACTGTAACAAAAAATAGCTGGGCATTGTGGCGAGTGCCTGTAGTAAGCTACTTGGGAGGCTAAGGCAAGAGAATCACTTGAGCCCAAGAGTTTGAGGTTGCTGTGAGCCATGATGCAACTATGCTCTACCGAGGGCTGCATAGTAAAAAACAAACAAACAAAAAACACAATTACTTTTGCAAATAAGTGCCTTTTACGTACTGAGATTTCTTTTTTTTTTTTTGAGACAGAGCCTCAAGCTGTCACCTTGGATAGAGTGCCGTGGCATCACAGTTCACAGCAACCTCCCATTCCTGGGCTCAAGCGAGTCTCCTGCCTCTGCCGCCCAAGTAGCTGGGACCACAGGTACCCGCCACAATGCCCGGCCATTTTTTGGTTGCAGCCGTCATTGTTGTTTGGCGGGCCCGGGCTGGGTTCGAACCTGCTAGCTCAGGTGTACGTGGCTGGCGCCTTAGCCCGCTGAGCCACAGGCGCCGAGCCACGTACTGAGATTTCTAAAGAGCAGAATATGGGGCTGCATGAAGTGAATCCTTAGATTTTCTTCACTAGCTTTATTTTTATGTAGTTATTTAACTGATAGGAAGAAGTTTCACTAATTTCAAGGCTTCTACCTGGGAACACCTCTGGAATTCTTCCTGGCAAAGTAAGGGCAAGGAAGGGAGCTCAGTCTCCCCACCCTCTGACCTGACTGCAGGGCGAGCCTCCTTTTAAATTCTTGCCACAAAGTGCTCTCTTAAAACACAAACATAAATTCCAAGTGGAGGGGTACTGATCCACAGGGGAATCTATAAGAGGGAAAGAAAAGTCAGTTGAGTTATTAGAAATAAAGTAAGCTAGGTTGGTGAATTTAGAAAAGAATGTACATGTCAACAAGATCCGTAAAAGAGAAAAAGCAAACAGGGAAAGCAAGTTGGCAACATGTGGAGTGGTGTGTGGAATGAGGGGGCTGAGAATACGTGGGGGGGGGGTTAAGGTTTCCCAAAAGGCTGACATGCCCCACTGGTTGCCCTGGAGACTGGTACAGCCTTCATAGGACAAGGATATAACAAAGAGAAAAGACATAGTGATAAAGCAAGCAGTAATTGGGGTGAGGCAATATAGCTCCAGTTCCCACCCCAGAGCCTAGAAGGAGTTCAGAAGGGAATCAGTACCGCTGATCAGGGATGGGTCAGGGGAAGAATCCAAACAGCCCACTGCTCTACTCCACCTGCCACCATCATTGTCTGGAAGAGTCCGAGGCCTGGAGCTTGTGCTCATTCATTCTCCTGTTGGCCTGGAAGCATTGGCTCAGAGCTGCCCTCCACTAGTTAGATTGCTTGTTACATCCCTGCCATTTTCCACAGCCCATGGGCTCTTCCAGCTTGAGTCTGTGCACGTGGCACAGTGGGGCAAAGTCAGTGATGCTGTTGATCTGCTTATTCCTCCAGGGGCTCAAACCCTGCAGCATGAAGTTCAAACTCGCTGGAGCTCCCACAGCTTGCCTTCAGCTCAGACCACCTGCCTGATGGACAGCCTGTAGTCCCCTGTGCCTTGTCCAGGCCCCACTGCCACACTGCACCCTCCCTCCTCTGCTGCCTGCTCATCCCTGAGGTCTCCATGTGGTCATGACCTTCACTGGGAACTATTCCCTTAAACCTGCCACTTAAACTGTGGTTTGGGGAACTCTTGGGGTCCCTTTCAGAGAGTTTAGGAGGTCAGAACTATTTTCTTTTTTTTTTTTTTTTTGAGGCAGAGCCTTAAGCTGTCACCCTGGATAGAGTGCTGTGGCATCACAACTCACAGCAACCTCCAATTCCTGGGCTCAAGCGAGTCTCCTGCCTCTGCCTCCCAAGTAGCTGGGACTACAGGCGCCCGCCACAACGCCCGGCCATTTTTTGGTTGCAGCCAACATTTTTTTTTTTTTTTTTTGGCGGGCTGGGGCCAGATTCGAACCCGCCAGCTCAGGTGTACATGGCTGGCGCCTTAGCCCGTTGAGCCACAGGCGCCGAGCCATTTGGTTTCTTAATTCATGTGACTGAGACTTGTAAGATGCAATAAACCATGGCCAGTGGTCAGTGGCAGGGGCCCCAGTGTTCTCAGACTTACGGAACCTACAATGTGGGTTCCCCTTCAGAGAATAGTCCAACCACCAATGAATCTGGCTGGAAAACAAGGAGGAGATAAAATAATCAGATCCGT
The DNA here is from genome assembly GCA_963574655.1 of Perodicticus potto. Taxonomy (NCBI): domain Eukaryota; kingdom Metazoa; phylum Chordata; class Mammalia; order Primates; family Lorisidae; genus Perodicticus; species Perodicticus potto. Next base: position 15,047 of record CAUYRH010044851.1, read on the forward strand.
GAAGCTGGACAAGCTGCCATTGGAGCTGGGCAGATTTGCCCAGCAGAGAAGTACCAAGTCCTGATTGAGAGAAGGGAGGTTTATTCACATCCAACAATGCTCCTTCTTGGAACAGCCCCACAAAGCACACACAACAATCTGATGTCAAAAGTGAGACACAGCAACAGCTGTCTTCAGCACCAAGATCCTGCTGCGTCTAAATATCACGTATTCTTCCTGGCTTTGGGGTGTTAGGCACAGGGAGAGCATCTGACCAGAGGTGCAGGGCAGCCTCTCCCCACGGCTGGCGCAGGACTGCTACAGACTAAGTATTTTCTGTTGGACAATGTATTTTACAAGGCAACAGCAGCTGGGGAGGCAGATTAGTAAAATAATGCTTTCCAAGCCTTTTGTTCCCACAGAGCGAGGACAGCCCATGTCCTAATGAAATCTCACTTAATGGGGCAGCGCCTGTGGCTCAGTGAGTAGGACGCTGGCCTCATATACCGAGGGTGGCGGGTTCAAACACAGCCCCGGCCAAACCGCAACAAAAAAAAATAGCTGGACGTTGTGGCGGGCGCCTATAGTCCCAGCTACTTGGGAGGCTGAAGCAAGAGAAATGCCTAAGCCCAAGAGCTGGAGGTTGCTGCGAGCTGTGATGCCATGGCACCCTACTGAGGACAACAAAGTGAGACTCTGTCTCTTAAAAAAAAAAAAAAAAAAAACTCAATGAACAGTGTTATCTGCTTTTTTTAGAAATTAGAGACAGAGTATTGTCACTCAGGGGTTGGAGTGCAATGGCCAAAACATAGCTCACTACAGCCTTGAACTCTAACCCTCAAGAAATCTTCCTGTCTCAGCCTCCCAACATGGCTGGCTATTTTTTTTTCCTTTCATTTATTTATTTATTTATTTATTTATAGACAGAGCCTTAAGCTGTCACCCTGGATAGAGTACCGTGGCATCACAGCTCACAGCAACCTCCAATTCCTGGGCTCAAGCGAGTCTCCTGCCTCTGCCTCCCAAGTAGCTGGGACTATAGGCGCCCGCCACAACACCCGGCCATTTTTTGGTTGCAGCCATCATTGTTGTTTGGCGGGCCCGGGCTGGACTCGAACCCGCCAGCTCAGGTGTTCGTGGCTGGTGCCTTAGCCCGTTGAGCCACAGGCACCGAGCCTCCATTTTTTTTTTTAGACAAGCAGTCTTACTGCATGGTGCTCTCAAACTCCTCGCTTCAAATGATCACTCTGCCTTGGCCTCTCAAAGAGCTGGTGTTACGGGTGCAACTGCCTACTATCTACTTAAAAATAAATCCTCACTGGGGCCCACAAGCCCTGGGGGTTCCCTGTGGCCATTTCAGCTTTCTCCTCTGTGCCTGCCCAGGACCCTTGCAATGCCTGCTCCGTGAAACCCTTGCCTAGCAAGCTCTATATAGACCTCAGACTCAGCTCGGGGAAGCCTTCCTTTATCCTTATGCCTACCTGGCCAGTAAAGATATACTGCCCTATACTCTGCACTCACAAACTGTGAGCTCGGGAAAACAATATTCACCACCTGGAACCGTCAATGCCTGGCATATAGTAGCTGCTCAAACACTGCTATTTCTTTCTCTTATGCGCACTCACAAACACAGACGCTCTACTTTCTCACTAGTCTCATCAGTTTTTTCTTCAGTCCAGTTTGGGTTCCACAGCAACCTCCAGCTTCAAAGTGTTTCAGCCCTAACTCCAAAGCTGCTCAATTCCACTGTCAGTTTCAAAGTGTAGATTCACTGAAAAACGTCAGAAAAAGAGGTAGAAGCGGAACTAACAAAGGATCTAAACTTATAATGGAAGACTGGCACACAATGGGGGGAGGGGCCACCAATACTGAACTTAAAATATTTTTTAGATTTTTGCCTTTGTCCTATATCCTCTAACTACTAGGACCAATGCTCCTGAATCCTGAGACAAGTATGAATTACTGTAGTTATTTCATTTTATTTATCCCACAAATAATTTGAGCATTATATAATGCATGATACAAAAATTGAGTGGCAATGGGCCAAGCACTGGGGATAAAATACACTAGATTTAGGGGAATAATTCTGGATATTATGCTAAGCTCTTCAATTAATAATTCCACTTAATTTTCACAATAGCTGCATGAAACTATGCTTTTTACTAGCAGATAATACTGCTCCTTCAGAAGGACTGGTAATTCTGTCCCTAGGAAGCCCTTGGGGGTAGGGGGAGGCATTGAACTGACATTCAAAACAAAGTTTTCTGAAACGGATGTGACTCTAGGTTGCTGAGAAAGCAACAATTCCGGGTTACTTTTACAAAATACCTCCACGCTCCAGAATAAAATGATGCTGGTTTGACAGAGACATAGAGGACAGAGGCACAGAGTGAGAGCTGTTAACAACTCTGAGGCCCAGCAAAGCCTCCAAATCCAAAGCTGCATGGGAACATCCTACCCCATGGTCCCAAAGCACACAGGAGAGCCTGGGAGAAATCCCATCACCAGCACGTTTCCTTCAGTTGTATCCTGTTGGCCAGGTCTGGGCCCCTGCCATGGGCACTCTGCCTGCCTGGGAATGGAAACACTAAATTTATCAGAAAAATGAGCGGAAGCTAGTGGGGTACTGTGGACGAAGTGGAACTGCCTCACTCCTAGCTCACAGGAAGCCTCGACTCCACAGACCACAAGAGGTTTCTACAGGCAAGGGTTAAACCGGGGCCTGCCAAGACTCATCAGGCCAGCTCTAGGATTGGGCCTGCAGATTAAAGAAAAGCCAGGGATGGGAAGAGAAAACAGCCTCTCTATTTGAAAAATCTGTCTAAAACAAAGCTGACGTGGCTTACCATGGCTAATGACACTGTCACATGGAATGCAACGTGCTGCAACCAACCAGACCTCGATGTATGCAGGGTACCCTTTCCCAAGTGTAATCTACATTTGATTCATGATGCCTGAGGACATTTAGTTTTCTTTTTTTTGAGACAGTCTCACTATGTCACCCTTGGTAGAGTGTCATGGTGTCACTGCTCACAGCAACCTCAAAATCTTGGGCTTAAGTGATTCTCTTGCCTCAGCCTCCCAAGTAGCTGAGACTACAGTTGCACGTCACAACACCTGGCTATTTTTTTGTTGCATTTGTCATTTTTGTTTAGCAGTCCTGGGCTGGGTTCAAAGCTGCCAGATTTGGTGTATGTGACTGGTGCCGTAACCACTGTGCTACGGACACTGAGCTGGACATTTAGTTTCTTGAATGGTCAGAGAAGACCATTCCCTTCCTCTCTCTCATCCCCAATGACAAGGTTGGGTGTCTCTGGGTACAGAGGTACCCCCGCAAAGAATGTGAATCAAGCTGTCAGGGGTGAGGCCTGGCCAGGCTTTTGTTCTTTAAGGCTTCCCAGAAGAACAGCATCTCTATGCTCTCCATTGGTATTTTGGTGGGGTGGAGAGAAAGCTTGGAGCCAGACAAGGAAAAACTGACAGCTTTGTGAGGCCTCAGAATTGCAAAGTGAAGTCCATGTCTATCTGGCCACCACTACAAAGCACTAGTCCCTGGAAGAGGTCAGGTGCCAAGCTGAGGAGTGCAATTACCACCTGGGCCAAGAGCCTCCCAAGTAGCTGAGACTACAGTTGCCCGCCATAATGACCAGCTGAGAGCCAGAAGGGTGGAAAGGCAAACTGGTCTCCATCTCCATACTGGTAGAAGGGGAACACATTATCCACAAGGCCAGAAGGAATGCCAGTGTCTTTATGATACAGCTCAGGAAAAGCCTACCAAACTCCAAAGTCAGGAACACAAACTAGGCAAATCCTATCACACCTAGAAATCACACAGCAGCATTTCGAGGGACACGGATTAAAACAGAATAAAGGTCAGAAGTGTTGGATCCCTAAGGACAGGCAGTTTTCTGCATCATGTAATTTCAAAAAGACGAGTCCCAGCTGAGGAAGGACGTGCCTGGCCACACCTTGGTTAGCAATTTGAGGCATCTGGCCTGGAGGGAAGGAGGTATGTTTGGGCTTGCATGGCTGACAGAACCCTATGGGAGGCTGGATTGGGCATGCAGTGGCTCCTTCTCCATTGTAGAACCATGGGGAAGCAGACGGGGCTTCTGGAGTCTCCTCTTCAGCTTACTCAGAGCAAGTGCCATGAAGAAAGCCTCTCTGGGGTGTGATGGAGCGTGACATCACAACTTCCACTAATTACCAGTGTTTCCACCAGCAGAGTTCAGCTTACGAAGGAGTGAGGACTTGATTCTCCCCAGCATGGCCTCTGTAGGAGATTCCAGAAATTCCTTGTCTCCTCCTTCTGCAAGGCAATCCTAGCACTGTTGAGGACAAGCCCATAGGCAGGCATGCAGCCAGCCATGGTGTTGAGAGCAGGGAAGTGCCAAAAGCAGGGAAGGCTGGCCATTCTGAACAGTTCAAGGACTACATTACAATTCCATCAAGAAGAGTAGATGGTCACAAAACAGCAACGATCAAGGGCCATTTCCTTCTCTGATCCCAGCTGAGTCATACTGTTATTTTCTCCCCTTCTAATCAGCACTCAAAGGATCAAAGGGGATGGGAGATAGAACACAGGGCAAAAGGGATAATAAAACCAGAACGCAGGGACCAAGCATGTACTCTCCCTCTCACACAGCACTCACTAAAAACTGATATACATTACTCGAGTCTCACAACAACCCTAGGAGGCAGACATTACTATTTCCAGTTTTTAGATGAGTAAACTGAGGTAGAGCACAAGGAAGCAGCTTGCCCAGTAAGTGGTAACACTGAAAGACTCAAGCCTGTCTGACTCCAGAGCCCAGCCACAAGGCCTCTCAGCTTCTTACCTCCTCCCTCTGAGATAAGAGGCTATGAATACCAAGGTTTCTATGAAGCCACTGGTTAAACCACTGGGTAAGCCAACGACAAAGACCAAGGAGGAAAAATTTCTCTCCCAGGAATGACTGTCTAGCAGGTCACAGAGCATACAGGTGTTAAACCCTTGACTTAAAAGTGAACACAGAGTTACTGCCTTGCAGCTAAGATGATCAAAGAAAAACAGCTTCAGAGTCCACGGTGCCCCATGAGTAATGTCTGAGAAGACCTGATGGGAAGGGCTGGTCCTGCAGACTTATTCATGCAAACAGTAGACGCTACCACTTGTCCTGAGCCTGGACTTCCTGAGGACACATAGAAGAAATGCTACCAAATGCTGAACTCTACTAAGCTCTTCTCTCTTCCTGGGTAAATCATGCTGACTTTCAGTAAGAATGTTAAGTTTTTTTTTTGTTTGTTTTTTTTAAGACAGTCTTATTTTGTTGCCCTTGGTAGAGTGCCATGGCATCTCAGCTTCTCACCTCCTCCCTCTGAGATAAGAGGCTATGAATACCAAGGTTTCACAGCAAACTCAAACTCTTGGGCTCAAGCGGTATTTCTTGCCTCAGCCTCCCAAGTAGCTGGGACGACAGTTGCCCGGCCACAATGACCGGCCCTTTTTTTTTTTTTTGGAGATAGAGTTTCCCTTTGTTCCCCTTGGTAGAGTGCCATAGCATCATAGCTCACAGCAACCTCAAACTCTTGGGCTCAAACGATCCTCTTGCCTCAGCCTCCTGAGTAGCTGGGACTATAGGCGCCCGCCACAACGCCCAGCTATTTTTAGAGATAGGGTCTCACTCTCGCTCAGGCTTGTCTTGAACAGGTGAGCAAAGGTAATTCACCCTCCTTGGCCTCCCAAGTGCTAGGATTACAGGGGTGAACCACTGCGCCTGGCCCCCAAGAATGTTAAGTTTTAAAGGATGAGTTATTTCTTTTGATTTAAGTAAAGAACACAGAATATTTCTTGCCCATCTGGAGAGAAATGACACATAGTATTTTATTCAATAATAACCACAAAATATGTTCCAATTTCACTACTATTATACAGTCATTCTGGACTTATTTACATAGCTGAAAGAAATAAAACATGAGAATGAAGGAATTGATGTGAAAAAATGTGGTGCTGGCTAGGCACGATGGCTCACAAATGTAGTCCTGGGACTCCGGGAGGCCAAGATGAGTGGATTGCTTGAGGTTATAAGTTTGAGACCAGCCTGAGCAAGAGTGAGACTCCGTCTCTACTAAAACAGAAAAACTAGCCAGGCATTGTGGCAGGTGCCTGCAGTCCCAGCTACTCGGGAGGCTGAGGCAGGAGGATTGCTTGAGTCCAGGAGTTTGAGGTTGCTGTGAGCTACGATGCCACAGCATTCTACCTGGAGTGACAGAGTGAGACTCTCTCCAAAAAAAAAAAAAAAAAAAAGTGTGACATTAATAAGTGGTATCATTATTAGAACAAAGTTAGTAGATCTTGGGCGGTGCCTGTGGCTCATCGAGTAGGGCGCTGGCCCCATATACCAAAGGTGGAAGGTTCAAACCCAGCCTCGGCCAAACTGCAAAACAAAAATAGCCGGGCGTTGTGGTGGGCGCCTGTAGTTCCAGCTACTCAGGAGGCTAAAGCAAGAGAATTGTCTAAGCCCAGGAGTTGGAGGTTGCTGTGAGCTGTGTGACGCCATGGCACTCTACCGAGGGTGATAAGTGAGATTCTGTCTCTACAAAAAAAAAAAAAAAAAGTTAGTAGATCTCTATTTTTTAATCATTCCCTCTTTGGAATATTTAGAAAATTATTATTATTTTTTGTATCAGCTTTGTTTAGATATAACTCATATATCATATACTTCTTTTTTTTTTTTTCTGGCCGGAGCTGGGTTTAAACCTGCCACCTCCAGCATATGGGCTGGCGCCCTACTCCTTTGAGCCACAGGCGCCACCCAACAATTCTTTTTTTATTTTTTTTTGAGACAGAGCCTCAAGCTGTCACCCTGGATAGAGTGCTGTGGCATCACAGCTCACAGCAACCTACAATTCCTGGGCTCAAGTGAGTCTCCTGCCTCCGCCTCCCAAGTAGCTGGGACTAAAGGCGCCTGCCACAACGCCCGGCCATTTTTTGGTTGCAGCTGTCATTGTTGTTTGGCGGGGCCGAGGCTGGGTTTGAACCTTCCACCTTTGGTATATGGGGCCAGCGCCCTACTTGATGAGCCATAGGCGCCGAGCCAACAATTCTTAATTTTGTATTTATGTCATGCTGCTATTATAATTACAGTCACACTGCTATTATAATTACACAGGCTAAGCAACATTGAAGATGTTTATCATACAGAGAGAAACAAAACTGCATCAAAGTGTACATGCTGCTATTACAGGCAAACATAAAAGATGGAAGAATAAATAGGGTTGTGGGCTGGAGGTGGTGGCTCACACCTGTAATCCCAGCACACTGGGAGGCCAAGGCTGGTGGATTGCCTGAGCTCACGAGAGTTCAGAGGGAGACCCTGTCTCTAAAAATAACTGGGTATTGTGGTGGACACCTGTAGTCCCAGCTACTTGGGAGGCTGAAGCCAGAGAATCACTTGAGCCCAAGAGTTTGAGGTTGCTGAGAGTTATGTCTACCAAGGGTGACAAAGTGAGACTCTGTTTCAAAAAAAATTAAATGAATAAATAAATAAATATGGCTATATCAGGAGTTTTTTTTCCTTTTACAAAATATTCAATCTTGCTACAATAATTTGATGACAATAAAAGTAAATGATAGGCTAGGTGTGGTGGCTCACTCCTGTAGTCCCAGCGCTGTGGGAGGCCAAGGCGGATTTCCTGAGCTAGGAGGTTTGAGACCAGCAGGAGAACGCCATGATTGCATTAATGTACACAGCTATGATTTAATTAAAAAAAAAAGAGAGAGAGAGAGACCAGCGTGAGTTGGAGTGAGCCAGAGTATAAGACTCCATCTCTACCAAAAAAAAAAAAAAAAGCCAGGCGTTGTGGCAGGTGTCTGTAATACCAGCTACTTGGAGGCAAAAGGGCAAGAGAATCACTAAAGGAAGAAAGGAAAAAATAAAATAAAATAAAATAAAAAGTAAATAATAAAGGCTCAGCGCCTGTAGCTCAGTGGTTAGGGCCCTGGCCACATGCACTGGGGTTGGTGGTTTCGAACCTGGCCCAGGCCAGCTAAATAACAACAACAAAAATAGCTGGGCGTTGTGGCGGGCACCTGTAGTCCCAGCTTTTTGGGAGGCTGAGGTAAGAGAATTGCTAAAGCCCAAGAGATAGAGGTTGCTGTGTGAGCTGTGACCCCAAGGCACTCCACAGAGGGGGACAAAGTAAGACTGTCTCAGAAAAAAAAAAAAAAAAGGGCGGTGCTTGTGGCTCATGGAGTAGGGCACCGGCCCCATATACCAAAGGTGGCGGGTTCAAAACCAGCCTTGGCTGAACTGCAAAAACAGAAAAATAGCCAGGCGTTGTGGCAGGAGCCTGTAGTCCCAGCTACTTGGGAGGCTGAGGCAAGAGAATCACCTAAGCCCAGGAGTTGGAGGTTGCTGTGAGCTATGACGCCACAGCACTCCACTGAGGGTGATAAAGTTAGACTCTGTCTCTACCAAAAAAAAAAAAAAAAAAAAGAAAGAAAGAAAAAAAAAGTAAATAATATAAAAACAAAACCTGGGGCTGGCATAGTAGCTCATGGCTATAAACCCAGCACTTTGGGAAGCCAAAGCACGAGGATTACTTGGGGCCAGGAGTTTGGGATTGGCCTGGGTAACATAGTACAAAAAATTAAAAAAAAATTAGTATTAGCTACTTACGAGGTTTTGGCTGGAGGGTGAGAGTTCAAAGTTATAGTGAGCGATGGGATCACTGCACTCCAGCCTGGGTGACAGAGACCAGAAGTCGATAACCTTGACTCTCCTATTCTGTGAACAATTCTCAATTGTCAGGGTTCTCCAGAGGCACACCAATACCGGCACACAATGACCCGTTTCCAAGGCTGCACCACTTGCCTTACCATCTTTCAATATCAGGATGAACAGAACCCCATGCCACTTGTTATAAAAAGCTATAGTGTGTTTGTTTCAGACCCCAGAGTCCTGGAGGCACAGCAAACACACCAGAGCCCACATAGGGAGGTATTCCAGAATCTGTATATGCGCTAGAGTCTCTTTATTTGTGTGTTCAATAAAGAAAATATATAATTTCAACTAGAGTGTTGTCCACATGCAATTGCTGTTAGGTTCCAGGAGTCAACAACAAATTCCTGGGAAATAAGCTTCTTAGGCATCTTTCAGTTTCCATTTGATTCTGATCAAAAGATCAGTAAAAATGCTGGGGGAAAAAAAAAGAAAAAATAATAATGCTGGGACATTGGGAAGGAGTTTGAGAGGAGAGGGAGTAAGAGAATGACTGAGTCAGTTCTGTCCAATACAAACTCTTCACTTAGAGTGAGTCAATTAATGGAAACAATGCAAAGCTGCTGGGAATCCTGACCTCCTTGAAGTGGGTATGGCCAGCCACTGCAGACAGGGCTAGGAGGGCCTCCAGGGCATGATAAGTGAGAACTCACAGCAAGCTCCCCAACCCTGGAACTCAAAGACCTCCTAGGATGTTGTGTATTAAGGCACCCTGGGGTATAGCAGCCAACTCCCAGAGGTGCAAAAGGATATTTAAAACTTTCACAGTAAACACAGCATTACTTAACATCTGTCAGATACCATACAAATTTATGTGTGCTGTCTTTTCAAGGGGCACCAAATTGTCAAGACAGCTATGATTACTGTTTGAAGCTAATTACTTAGGAAACAGAACTGTTGGGTATTTCTTGTGGCCTCAGAGCTGTGAATACTGAGATACAAAGGGCAGTAAGCTGAGAAATATGGGAACTTCTGACCTATAGGAAGAGAGTATATAATAAGACTCAGTTATGCTGAAAAGGCTGAGTACTACTAATAATTATATCTTATTGTGTGAAAAGCAGTTTTTTTTTTGGAGACAGAGTCTCACTCTGTTGCCCCAGGCTATAGTGCCATCAGCCTAGCTCACAGCAACTACAAACCCCTGGGTTCAAGTGCTCTTCCTGCTTCAGCCTCCCAAGTAGCTGCAACTACAGGCCAATGCCAACACACATGGTTAATTTTTCTATTTTTAGTAGAGACAGGGTCTAGTTCTTGCTCAGGGCTGGTCTCAAACTCCTGAGCTCAAGGGATCCTCCCCCATTGGCCTCCCAGAGTGCTATGATTACAGGGATGAGCCACCACACCCAGCCTGAAAAGCTCTTTCATGTAGTCATGACCACTGCCTAAAGTGGGTCTCACAACCCTGACTCCACAGATGGGGCCAAGTGAGGTTGAAGTTACGTGCTTATGGTCCGTCCCAGGGCTGGAGAGAAGGCAAGCCAGGGTACAACCCAGGTCTTTTGATCTGAGTCTGCTAGCTCGGCTGTACATTGTGAACTCTACATTTTAGCACTATTTTCAAGCTCTAAGAATTTAAAAAATGTTTTCTTGTACTTTAAGTGGGGTTATACACACCTTTTAAAAAAATGTCAGAACCTCCCCCACCTCCACCCCATGCCATGTCCTTGACCCAGAGACCCTATTTTGTTTTTCCAGATGTTTGCTTCTTGGGCCAGAAAGATTCTTTTCCTTCATCAGAGCCTGGACCACAAGAGCTCAGGGAGGTCTCGATCCCAGTCCCTCCCAGTTAGCTGGCAACAGGCCGCTCCATCTCTCTTGCTCTAGGTCACCAATCCCTGCATTTGTTTCCAAAGGAAGGGTGTGTCAGTGAGCAAGTGGAAATACCTTCATCCACAGAAATACCTTCATCCACAGAACTGTAGGAGTGGAGAAAAAAACAAACAAAGGAAAAAACATTCCAGGGCAACCAAAGTAAAACATGGGCAAACGGGAGCAGAGGAGAAGAAGCTCACGTGCCCAGGGCAGACAGAGGGAGGAAGCCACTTCAGCTACCAGGCACCCTCCCCTGGAGAGATAAGCTGGCACAAGAACTGCCATTTGTAGTCTGGCTTTTTCTAGGATAGCAGTGCCACCTTCTGTTAATTAATCAGAACATACAAGCATCAGGCTGCTTACTGAAGAGGCAAGACCAGAAACTTGAGATTAAAGCAAAAGAAAGAATGAGACAAAAGAGCTGAAGCATTCAGATTCCTATGAAGGGCTCAGCCTCCTCCTCTGACTTCCTTTTCTCTAGTTTAGGGTGAACTCAGCCGCTGCAGAGCCCGGTCCCTGCCACCCCAGCTGATGGACAGGACCAAAGGCTCTCTGCACAGCTGCTTTCTGAGTTGTCATCTCTTGTTAGAATTCCCAAATATGGGACTTTGCACTTATAGGTAACCCCACACATCAGAGGAATAAAAATTAGGGCAATCGGCTCGGCGCCTGTGGCTCAACAGGCTAAAGTGCCAGCCATGTACACCTGAGCTGGCGAGTTCGAATCCAGCCCGGGCTGCCAAACAACAATGACGGATGCAACCAAAAAATGGCCGGGTGTTGTGGTGGGCACCTGTAGTCCCAGCTACTTGGGAGGCAGAGGCAAGAGACTCACTTGAGCCCAGGAATTGGAGGTTGCTGTGAGCTGTGATGTCACGGCACTCTATCCAGGGTGACAGCTTGAGGCTCTGTCTCAAAAAAAAAAAAAAATTAGGGCAATTTCCGGGTGGAGGGAGGGCAATTGTTGGGACTACACCTACGGTGCTTCTTACAAAGGTACATGTGAAATTTAGTAAATGTAGAATATAAATGTCTTAACACAATAACTAAGAAAATGCTGAGAAGGCTATGTTAACCAGTTTGATGAAAATATTTCAAATTGTATATAAAACCAGCACATTGTACCACACGATTGCATTAATCTACACAACTATGATTTAATAAAAAAATAAACAAGACAAAGAAAATATTGGGTGGTGCCTGTAGCTCAAAGGAGTAGGGCGTGCTGGCCCCATATGTTGGAGGTGGCGGGTTCAAACCCAGCCCCGGCCAAAAACTGCAAAAAAAGACAAAGAAAATAAAGTCAGACACAGAAAACTTACAAAAAAAAAATTGGGGCAATTTCCACAGTCTTTGTACTTCACCTTGTCTTATTCCTAATGCGCAAGCCTTTTTCCAGGAGGTTCCCAGGGAAATCCTTGGAGGATTAGCACACAAATTTCTTTTCTTTCTTTTTTTTTCTTGAGACAGTCTCAAGCCATCACCCTGGGTACAGTGCTGTGATGTCACAGCTCACAGCAAACTCAAAGTCCGGGGCTCAAGCAATTCTCTTGCCTCAGCCTCCCAAGCAGCTGGGACTACAGGCACCCACCACAACGCCTGGCCATGTTTTGGTTATAGTTGTCATTGTTGTTTGGCAGGCCCGGGCTGGATTCGAATCCACCAGCTCCAGTGTATGTGGCTGGCGCCCTACTCACTTGAGCTACAGGTGCCGAGCCAGCACACAAATTTCTTATAGAACGTTCATGACGAATGGTTTCTCAAAATTTGTCTGAAAAGCCTCCAGAAATATGTCAACTCACTTTTGGCCAGACATGACAGACAGTACTTATGTGAAGGCAAATGTCTCCTGAAACTCTATACCTTGCTTTAAGTTCTGCATCTGGTTGGCGCTGCCTTTTGCTCACCAGACCGTCAACCATCAGAATGTAACAACCAACCCTCCGAGTCTCTCTTCCAACTCCTTTAATTTTCTCTCAGGTGATATGGTTCTGAGTGCCCCCTCCCCCACATTGTTCTTCTCTGAGTGTACTCCAGTCCAAAAACACAGAATTCAGCCAGGTAATTGGCAATACTTGGAACAAAGGCCACAAGTGCTGCAGGACTGGAGACAAGAGGAAACCCTACCACAAGCAGCAAAAGTGTGACTGGCATGCCCTGCTGCCAATGCTAAGGCTGGTCCCTGTCTCACTCACACAGAGTGGGTATGGGGAGGTAACAAGAAAGACCATGTCCTGAGGCTGCATGAGGGGAAATTCTCTCAGGGCTTGCCCAGCCTCAGATCAAAATTGTTATTAAAAAAACAAAGAGGTGGCACCTGTGGCTCAGGGAGTAGGGCGCCGGCATTGCCGAAGGTGGCGGGTTCAAACCCAGCCTCGGCTGAACTGCAAAACAAAACAAAACAAACAAACAAAAAACATAGCCGGGCGTTGTGGCGGGCGCCTGTAGTCCCAGCTACTCGGGAGGCTGAGGCAAGAGAATCGCCTAAGCCCAGGAGTTGGAGGTTGCTGTGAGCTGTGTGACGCCACGGCACTCTACCCAGGGTTATAAAGTAAGACTCTGTCTCTACAAAAAAAAAAAAAAAAAAAAAAAACAAAGAAAATTCCCCCAGGCATGGTGGCTCACGTCTGTAATCCTAGCACTCTGGGAGGCTGAGGTAGGAGGATCGGTTGAGACCAGAAGTTTGGGACCAGCCTGAGAAGAGTAAAACCCTGTCTCTAATAAAAACAGAAAAACTAGCTGGTGTGGTGGGCACCTGTAGTCTTAGCTACTGGGGAAGGTGAGGTGGGGGGAAGATCACTTAATCTCAGAAGTTGGAGGTTGCAGTAAGCTATAATGATGCCACTGTACTCTAGCCTGGAGAATAGAGCTAGACTGTCTCAAAAACAAACATGAACAAAAATGCATCTGTACTGAACGTGGACATGAAGATGAACATGCTTTTAAGCTTGTCATTATTCCCTAAAAAATACCATAGAACTATTTACATAGCATTTACACCGCCTCAGGTATTGTAAGCAACCTAGAGATGATTAAAAGTATATAGGAGGATGCACATAGATTACATGCAACTATTCTGCCGTTTCACAATGGGGATCTGAGCATCTGCAGATTTTGGTATCTGTGGGAGGTGCTGGAATCAATCCCACAAGAATACTGAGGGATAGCTTAATTTTACTTTGACTTAGTTAATCCTCATCAAATGAATGAGGCAGATTTTATTATAATGGCTATTTTCCAGGCAGAAACACTGAGGTTAAGAGATTTGCTTAAGCAGAGGTGGAATTCAAATAGTTCTGATTCCAGAGCTTTAACTTTTCCCCTCCTCAGTGGGCTGAACCACTTTACTCTAGATATTCTACCTCCTCTGATGCAGCTCAGGACCCCAGAAGGCTAACAGCTTAATGGACATTTGCAGGGCAATAAAAACAGTTCTGAAACAACTGTTTAGTGTCACTAACCCATAACTTGTTTTAGAAGAACAGTGGTTCTGAAAGCTGGTCTGTGGATCCCTGGGTATCTATAAGGTCAAAATTATATTCACAACATTAAGTCATTACTTGCCATTTTCACTGTGTTGATATTTGCACAAGCAGTGGTAGGTGAACTGCCGGACTTTAGAACAAATCGAGGTAGCAGCAGCAGCAGCAGCAAACTAGTCATAATTGTTATATGCTCGATTTTATTATTTTTTTTGAGAAACAGCCTCAAACTGTCGCTCTGGGTAGAGTGCTATGGCGTCACAGCTCACAGCAACCTCCAACTCCTGGGCTTAACCGATATTCTTATCTCAGCCTCCCAAGTAGCTGGGAGTACAGGCGCCCACCAGCTCTGGTGTATGTGGCTGGCGCCTTAGCCGCTTGAGCTACAAGTGCTGAGCCTACATGCTTGATTTAAAAAAAGTTTAAAAAAGCTGGGTGAGGGCGGCACCTGTGGCTCAGTAGGTAGCGGGCCAGCCCCAGCCAAACTGCAACAAAAAACAGCCGGGCGTTGTGGCGGGTACCTGTAGTCCCAGCTACTGGGGAGGTTGAGGTGGGAGAATCGCCTAAGCCCAGGAGTTGGAGGTTGCTGTGAGCTGTGTGACACCACAGCACTCTACCGAGGGCAATAAAGTGAGACTCTGTCTCTAAAAATAAAAATAAAAAAAAAAAAGTGTAAAATGCTTATTTCACTTAAGAATGTTCTGGCAAAGCA
>CAUYRH010044853.1:0-63672 GCA_963574655.1 Perodicticus potto
TTGTGGTGGGCGCCTGTAGTTCCAGCTACTTGGGAGGCGGAGGCAAGAGACTCGCTTGAGCCCAGGAATTGGAGGTTGCTGTAAGCTGTGATGCCACAGCACTCTATCCAGGGTGACAGCTTGAGGCTCTGTCTCAAAAAAAAAAAAAAAAAAATCAAAGTAGTAGTTACCTTTGAAAAAATGAAGATCAATTTGAATGGAAGGTGGACTACTAGTGATGTTCTAGCCAGACGCTGGTTATACAGATGGGTTCAGTTCATGAAAAATTCTCAAGGTGTACACTTAGGATATGTGCACTTTCTGTATATTATAACCAAGTAAAAAAGTAAAAAAAAAAAAAAATCACTTGCATATTTAAAAACTACTATATAGTAGTCTATAAGAATTAAAAATGTTTGCGCAAACAAAAAGCATCATATAAACTTGTGATGATGGTTGCCTTTAGTAAAAAGAACTAAAAAAAAAAAGGAAAGTGTCCCTGGGATTCAGATTTTTTTTTTAACATAGACTTTTCTGTATTATTTAAAATTTTCTCGTGCATATGTATTACATTTTTTTTTTTTTTTTGAGACAGAGTCTCACTACATCGCCCTGTGGCATCACAGCTCACAGCAGCTTCCAACTCTTGGGCGTAAGTGACTCTCTTGCCTCAGCCTCCCAAGTAGCTGGGACTAAGGCACCTGCCACAACTCCCGGCTATTTTTTGTTGCAGCTGTCATTGTTGTTTAGCGGGCCCAGGCTGGGTTCAAACCCTCCAGCTTCGGTGTTTGTGGCTGGCACCATAACCACTGTGCAATGGGCGCTAAGCCTGTATTACTTACTTTAAAGAAATTTTAAACACATCATCAACAAAATCAAATCAAGTGTTGCTCAAGTAAATGCCGCAAGGCCAATAATAATACATGAGGGTAACTCAGTGCCGCTGGCCTTTAGAGAGATGCAAATTAGAACCAGAATGGGATGCAGTGCACACCCACCAAAATAACTAAAATACTGGAATTAACAAGTGTTGGCAGAGATTATTACAACTGAAACCTTCACGCATTGCTGGTGGGAGTGTAAAAATAAAACTGTGACAGACAGTTTGGCAGTTGCTTGTAAAGCTGAGCACATACTCACCATAGCCCAATAATTTCATTTCTAGGCATTAACCTTAAAGAAACATACATGTATGTCCATACAAAGCCTTATCCACGGTAGCTCCATCCATAATAACCAAAAACGAAGGAACTCTAACGTCCACCGGTCCGTGCCGGATAAACTGTGGTGTCTTCACACGTGGAACACTACCCAGCAATAGGAAAGAGCAGAGTGACGGCCGTACTACAGCAGGGGTGAATCTCACAAGCACCACACTCAGGAAAAAAATCTGCTCAGAATAAAACGCGCTTTCCGATTCTGTAACAGAGAAAACTAATCTGGAAGGACAGAAATAAGATCTGAGGTTAGCTGAGGATGCGGGCAGGAAGAAGCTCACTGTAAACGAGCAAGAGGGGACATTCAGGGGTGACCAGACTGTGCACCTCAACTATGGGGACAGTGACACGTGTGTACACAGTGGTCAAATTCACTGTACTGTGCACTTAAACTGGTGCACTGCATGTAAATTATCCTTCCATGAAAACGGGTTTTAAAAGGGAATGCTACCAAAATTACAGCAATATATAAGAAGCACTCACCAAAAGTGACTTCCAAAAAAAAGGACTTAAACAGGAAAGGAGGACAAAGGACATGAACAGAAACAAATCACAAAATGGACCACAGAAATGAACATGAAGAAACCTGCAGCCTCATTAGAAATTAAAGAAATACAAAACCGAGTGACAAAATATCTTTACCTATCTTTACCTATCTTTAGTACCCTCAGCAGGGTCTCAGTCTTGCTCAGGTTGGTCTTGAACTACTGACCTTCATGTTCATTTCTATGGTCATTTTGTGATTTGTTTCTGTTCATGTCCTTTGTCCTCCTTTCCTGTTTAAGGAATTTACAAAAAAAGTGGAACTTTTTTAATGACAACACCCAGAGCAGGATTATATTTTTACATTTTCGATATTCCTGTGCATTGTTAGTAAAAATATTTTATTGGTGAGAACAACCAAAAAACACATGTCTTTAACATGCCGTGTTTTCAAAATACTACTCAGCCATGACAAAGAAAGAAAGAACGTGTTTTGCAGCAACTTGGATGAAACGAGAGGCCATTACCCTAAGTGAAGTAACTCAGGAATAGAAAACTAAATATCATACATTCTCTCTCATAAGAGGGAGCTAAAACGTATAGAGGGGAATAAGAGGAGCTGGAGACTCCGGAGGTGGGAGAGTGGGAAGGGGTGAGGAAGGGGAGAGATGAGAAATCACATAACAGGCACAGCAGACGCTGTTCAGTTGATGCTACACGGAATTCACCTAGATTTTACCACGATATGATGTATGCAAGTAACAAAGCTACACTCGTACCACCTAAATCTATCAACAATTTTTAAAACGAAGAAAAGAATTGAAATAAAATACCATGTTTTTTGATCAGCAACTCCTCCTTTACAAGAAACTACTTTTTCAAATAGCTGGGTGCGATGACTCACGCCTCTTAATGCTAACATTTCAGGAAGCCACGGCTGAAGGATCACTTGAGGTCAGGAGTTCAAGACCAACCTGAGCAAGACTGAGACCCTGTCTCTACAAAAAACAGAAAAATTAGCTGGGCCACAGTGGCATGAATGTGTTGTCCCAGCTATGTGGGAGGCAGAGGCAGGAGTCACTAGAGCTCAGGAGTTTGAAGTTATAGTGAGCTAAACTGATGGCACAGCACTCCAGTCTGGGGCAACAGAGCAAGACCCTGTCTCAGTAAAACAAAACAAAACAAAAAAAACTATTTATAAAAATAAATAAATAAAAGATGCAAAGAAATATACCCAGAAAGTAACTAAAATATTGAAAAGTTGCAAACAGTTTGTAAGTCTAATTATAGAGTGAGCAAATGATGACATACCAGTGACTATTTTGAAGAGGTTTTAATGAGATTTAGAGATGCTGATTATAAATATTAAACGAAAATAGCAGGATTGAGCCTGGTAGGCACAAGGCAATTCTGAATAGTTATGTCTCCTCAAGGGAATGCCTCATCCAAACTGATTGGATAATCATCAGCACAAATCCACACATCTTGCTAAAGCTCAGGGCACAAGTGATCATTGAACTTTATTAGACTTTACCCTGAAAACAAGTTTAAATCAAGTTAAAGAACTATTGACCATCATTTCTTGCAATTGAGAGGGTGGCAGGTGGGGTTGGGCTGTTGCCTCGCTACCCTCGCTCCTAACTGTGTCACAGCCTCCTCTGGAACTGCAGGATGTTTACACACAGTATTCTCAAAACAGTCTGAGTGGATAAAGGATGCAATCCACCAACCTCCAATTTAATTATTTCCAAACACAGAATGCACTTAGATCAGCGGCCCTCTAGTCAGAGGACATAGTGATCACTGGAAAACTATCATGACTAAGTTAGAGAAACAAAACAGTCATATTCATGGAAAGCAAACTGTGCCCATTTTTTCCTTCTCTATCTAAAAAATAAGAATAACGAAGGAAAGTAGGTGTGGTGGCTCACACCTGTAATCCCCGCACTCTGCGAGGCTGATGTGGGTGGATTGCCTCAACTCAGGAGTTCGAGACCAGCCTGAGCAAGAGCGAGACCCCTTCTCTAAAAAATAGCCAGGCATTGTGGTGGGCACCTGTAGTCCCAGCTACTTGGGAGGTTGAGGCAAGAGGATCACTTGTGCCCAAGAGTTTGAGGTTGCTGTGAGCTGTGACACCACAGCACTCTACTGTGGGTGACAAAGTGAGACTCTATCTCAAAAAAAAAAAAAGAAAAGAAAAGAAAAACAACTAAGGAAAAAAATTGTGTCAACCATTATGGGTATAACATTCTGCGAGCTCTAAATTTCAAGAATATAACATGTATATCACGTACCTCCTAAATTCACCGTTATCCATTTGCTTATTTCAGTAAGGCACATACGTATTAGGCGGGACATGCTATATTATTATTCCAGATTAAGAAATTAATTTAAGGACTCATAAGCTCAAAATATCTTTTTGGAGCAAGCCGCTTGCTATAACCACTCAAATATCTTAACCACAAGGTGAAATCAGTGGAGAAAGGGAGACATTTACCCAATAGTACGTACTTTTTGGTGAAATGGAGTGTAAGAGTCAAATTAAAGGCCTAATTGATGTGGAACAAGAAGTTTCCAAAGAAACAGAATGTAGATTTTAAAATAAAACTGCTGCTGAAACAAGTTGTTGGCACAGAATTTTAATAATGTGCCCTCGGTCTTGTGAATGATGCATAGAACATGGCATTCTGAAGTACACGTCGCACACAGCAATCCGTGCATATGCTCCTGGCCTGATGGATGGATCTGACCTTGACGCAGCAGTCAGCATGCTGATAGCCTCCTCCATCAGACTGTGAGTGCCTGGAGCCCAGAGGTCCTAGTCATCACTGGATTCCAGGGCCTACTGTGAAATAAGCTTTCGTATACCTGTGTTGCTGAGTCATGATGACATGAATGGAACAAAGTCAATGAGTGAAAGACTCGTCCAGCCCTAATGGGAAAAGGCTTTGGTGTGAGGCTATCTATAATCTTATCCTAATTAAGATGTGTTTTCAAGTAGTTAGTTCTGTTTGCTCAAATGGTCCCATTTAACCTTCTCCTATTAGATCAACAGGCCTGGATATGCACATAGCAGGTCAGTTAACTATGCCAAGTTCTACAGTCAATGATTGCAACTCAGTGACCAGATCCACACAGGTGCACATTTCTGAAGCATTAAGATTTCTTTAAGTTATTAAAAGAAGTTAGACATTTGTGAAAATTCACCACTGAGGTTGGATATTAAAAGTGTTTCTTCTTTAATTCACGAGTCATTTATGTCCAAGGCAGGCTCATCACCAACATTCAGAGAGCCCAGGACAAGGGTACAAACGCAAACCCACAGACCATTAAAATACATACATGTCATGAATCAAGCTAGCAAATAAAATACCTTCTATTCCCACATGTCAGCAAACACCGCTTCTCAACGCCTTTGAAGACCAGCTCAGAATATAGAATTCTGCAGTTCCCATAGGAGAGAACAGAAAGAGCCACGTCCCAGCCCCAGACAAGCCAGTGCCAGGCCTTCCCTGTACTTTTCTTACTCCTGGCTCTGTCCTCCAGGGACCACGAACACAGGCCGGTGGGCTTCCCAGCCTCAACACCCAAGCTCAGCCCACAACAACGCCACCCCAGGGAAACAGCTGCTGCGTGGCCACCCTTTGGGCCCAGTGCAGTCTGAGGACAGGAGGTCAGACTGAGAGCCGTGAGGGGTCAGGTGGCACAGCCCCGAGGTTGTGCTGGGGTCCCTCAGTGCTCCCTACAACATGGTTCTAGATCAGTGTTTCTCAAACTTTGATATATCACGGCACACTTGACCCTATAGTTAAACTTCCCCGGCACACTTAAATTATGTTGATCAAAAGAGAAAAAAGTTAAACAAAAGAATATACTTACTGTGCTTTTAACTTCTTTCAAAAATAATTAATAAATGATCTTTAAAAATTGTCAAGGCACACCTAAGATCCTTTCATAGCACAGCAGTGTGCCGCAGCACACAGGTTGAAAATCACTGTTTGAGTTCCTTTGGCCCGTGGAGTCCTTATTCTCTTAATAGGAATGTGGCCGGAGGGGAACTGGAATGAGGGCCTCTCTTGCCAAGAACTGACTATTGGTCTAAGGACAAAGAACCTGTCTAAGAGGATGGTTTGTAGTCCACACTCATACCACCTTGTTAACCCAGTAGCCGGGGAGGCTGCTAGTAATCGTGATGGGAGAAGGTTTTGAAAAACTACAGTAAGTCAATGACCAAGGAAATGTGTGATTTACTACACAAAATCACTGTTTTTAAAAATCATTTGCCTTCAATGCCTGGAATTTCCTGATTTTCCATAGACCTTATAAATATTCCATCCCTGCAAATGTGAAAGTACAACAACTTTAGAGTTAAAAAAAGGTAGCTCTTATGTTAAAAATCGACTCATTCTCCGGGGAGCGGGGGGTGGGGTGGGGAGAGGGATGGGTGAGCTCGCCCCAGTGGGCACAATGTAAGGGTACATGGCTCACCACCAGGTGAGGGGCACAACTACAACAGGGACCTTACTACCATCACAAACATTGTAACCTAATCATTTGTATCCTTATATTAATCTGAAATAATAAAAAAAGTGTACTCATCCTCCCGTGTCTTGCTTTACAGGATTTTTAAGGCATAGCCAGCAATTTTCAGCAGAAATACCAATTCTGTGGCCAACTTGTCATTTTTTTAAGAGTAATTTACATAATAAAAGGGAAATATTTCATATTTAAGATTATCAGATCGATGTGAAAAGAAAAATAACAAAACAGGGAAATAGACTCCAAGTCAGTTCCTTTCAAGAGTTACGCCATTACTGGGGCAAGTGTTGTCATCTGAAGAACATCAGTACAAAGATGCCCCCCACCAGCCTGACGATTGCTTTTCAAACTAAGCGCCAATTTGAAATCTATGACAGAACAGCTCCTTCCGAGACGGCAATTGTCCATCTTTTACTCCTGGAACCCAAGCTGCTTTTAGAAGCCATCTTTTAGAAGAAAAAAACAGAACCAACTCTTTTTAAACTTTATATGGAAATATAAACTCACAAGTGCACAAGTAATAAATGTAAAGCTTGATGAATTTTCACAAACTAGCCCCAAATCAAGAAACAGATCATTATCAGTGCTCCAGGAGGCCCGTCCTGTGCTCTCCACTGGTAACTAGTTCCAAGAAAGGTAGTCGCTGTGCTGCCTTCTAACACCTAGATTGGTTTTGCCTAGTTTTCTATTTTATGACAGTGGCAGTCATGCACATGATCGATTGTCCTTGTTATACCGTCTTCCACTGTAGGAATACAACACAAGTCTACTATTGATGGGCATTTGGGTAGTTTCTACTTTGGGGCTATAGGATTGGCACTGCTATGAATATCCTAGCCCGTGTCTTTGGGTGAACACAGGGACATTCTTTCACTGTGTATATAACTAAGTGTGGAAATGAAGAGTCACAGGGTTGCATACCTTCAGCTTTAGGGGGTAATGTCAGTTTTCAAAAAGGGTTGTGCCAGTTTTTACTCCCACTACACTTCCCTCTCGCATCGCTGACCTTGTATCGTGAAGTGATCAGTGGACATGCGTATCTCCTCATGTGGCAGATAAGAGGATGACGGGATGATGGAAAGACACCATCAGATACAAGGGATAAAGTTAGTCTCTTCATATGAAGTAAAGAACATGTGTGCACATGGAAGGCTACTCAGAACAGGAACACAGCATGGTCCCAGGTGGGAAGAGGGAGAAGTGAGTCCCCAGCAGCCAATGATACAACTTGAGAGTCTTCCAAGAATTTCACCCACCTACCCATCCTTGGAGAACCTTGATACGTTCTTGGGTCACAACTATTCTGAAAGCTCTAGGTAAACATCTGTCTGTTCACCTTTGGGGAGTAACAGGAAATTCTCTGAATCCCAACACACTCCTGAGTGTTTATTATGACCGTGAGAATGGGGGAGAATGAGTCTATTTCCTGGCAAGTGCTTGCCTGAGATATTTTCTTAGGCTTCTCCAAAAGGCTGCAAACGCCTCAAGGTTAGCTTATGTATTATTCATCTTTTATCCCAAATATTTAGGCACTTCATGGACGGACCACAAGAGGTATTTAACAAATACTTTGCAATCTGAAATGGTTAAAGCAATTATTATCATTCCCTCTTTCCCTCAGATTAGCAGAGTGTCAGGCATAGAATAAGCCCCAATTATGGTAGCTACAGCTAGATTTTTTTACTCCAAACAGTGCCCTTTCTACTATATGACAGTGTATTCGATGATATGCTGGAAATCCCAAGGAACAGAATTAGGAAAGGAGACTTTATCTCATTATAAAGAACACATTTTCTAATATTTAAAATTATCTGAAAACTTCTGTTTAAGGAGTTAGTAGGAGTAAAAGGGCCACTTACAAAGTATTTACTATGCTTACTCCACTGAATATATTTACTGCATTTTACAAAATAAATATATTAGGTAAGGGTACAGTTGTTAAGAGCACAAGGAAAAGTAGAAACACTTAAAGTCCCTCTGTTCATCAAAGTAATATTCAGTGTAGAGTCACAGGAAAAACATATAAAATTGTAACCATGATAGAGATAAACACAGTCTCCAATACATCAGAAGGGTGAGATAGAAGAAGTTTAATCTCAATTGCCACTCTCCCTAAGAAAGTGAAATTTAGGTTGACACTTAATAACTGGTTAAGAGTTAACTAGGAGAAGATAACGGAAAGACCGTTTTAAGCAAAGCCCCACACCAAAGGGAAGAGTGATGTGTTTGAGGTACCCAAAGAAGCCAGCAGGGCCAGAAGGCTAAGAGGACGGTAGAAGGACATTAGCCTGGGACAGCCCACAGGGACAGACCTTTGGAAGAACTTGGGTCCATCCTTCCAGGAATAAGGACTTCCGACTTTCTCCAGCAATTTTTGGTAAGCAGCAAGCCGAAACAAGGTTGGTAAAAAGCTGAGGCATTTTAAGATTCCAGTGAGGACATTGTTATCAAGGCTGACCACAGGACCCGGGCTGCCAGGGGAACAGACTTAGTCTGAAAGAGCGAGTCCCAAGGGGCGGACAGAAACACCAAGACTACCGCCACGGGCAGAAACAAGTCCATCGGTGAGAACAAGCAAAGGTAGTGAAGGTGGTAAGGAAATAAACGATTACCATGAAAGAATGTTTCAGAATTTAAGGCCCACGCTCCAGACTATTTTTTATTGAGAAGCTCGAAATGATTATGAAGGTAAGTAGAGATAAGAACATCAAGAAAATAATATGAAGCTGTGGTTTTAGAAGGGTTGGCCCTGTAAAACTAAGGATCATGGAAGAGAAGCGAGGAATAAAAGGAACGGGCAACTTTTAGACAGATGCTAAAGTTACTGAGTAACATGGAAAGAGAATCTTCAAGATTAGGAGGTTTAAGCAATAAGGATGGGACAGGAAAAGAGCATTTGAAAATTACTGAAAAGTAGGAGATATTCATCAGACCTACTCAGAGCAAGTGTTAGCCAATCAATTCACAATGGCAAGTAAATAGCTTCTCCTAGAAAAACAACTTTTTTTTTTTTCAGAAAAACAACTTTTACACACTAAGACTGTGATTGTTGGCTGGGCGCCTGAAGCTCAATGGCTAAAGCGCCAGCCACATACACAGGAGCTGGGGGTTTCGAATCTAGCCCCAGGCCTGCTAAACAACAATGACAACTGCAACAAAAAATAGCTGGGCATTGTGGCGGGCGCCTGTAGTCTCAGCTACTTGGGAGGCTGAGGCAAGAGAATCACTTAAGCCTAAGAGTTTGAGGTTGCTGTGAGCTGTGATGGCACAGCACTCTACCAAGAGTGACATAGTGAGACTCTGTCTCAAAAAAAAAAAGACTATGATTGTCTTTTGAGGAATTTTAGTTTATTTGCTCAATTTTTTATTTAAGGTCAGAAATCCAAGATCAACAAGTTGTTATGAGTAAGATATAAAATAACCTTTAAAAAGTACAGAGATTAAATTCAACAACTGTCAAATGATCTAAAGAAATTCCACTTTGCACACTTCACTCTCTCTCTTGCATTTCAGGCTGCAGCAAATTTGACATCAGAGGAATCTTGATATTTTTTCTGAAACAGCATGCAACTTTACTAACAGCAAAGAGAAAGATGAGAACTTAGCTAAGAACTCATAAACCATTTTAAGAGCCTCTAACAGTTGGAGAAATGAAAATTCACAAAATTCTTTTAAAATTAGAAATGGTTCACTGGGTGTAGAGCTCATACCTGTAGTTCCAGCTACTTAGGAGGCTGAGGCAGGAGGATCGCTTGAGCCCAGGAGTTTGAGGTTGCAGTGAGCTAGACTAAAGCCACAGCCCTCCAGCTTGGGCAACAGAGCAAGACCCTGCCCCGCCCCCCCCAAAATTAGAAATGGTAAGGAAAGAGACTTCCAGAAAATAATCATCCACTTACATCCTTTCTCGAACAGATAGAAAGTATAGTTGTTTGGGGGAAAGGGGCTGGAGAAAGGTAGGTATGGAAACCCAAAACATAAGCCTTTAATAAAATACGGACACCATACTGAGGCCGCCAGATAAATGATTATCAGCCACATGACTTAAAAATTGTAAAGTGAAGCACGTCCTGGGAACTGCTCAAAATGCAGGAAGTGTCTACGTGCAGCAGGGCACATTGGTTCCTTGGCTCCAACTCTTAAGACGTCCACATTTCCTCCGAAGCCAGAGCTTATAAATCAGATGAGATTGGTCATCTTGCACAAAATAGATCTTTTAAATGTGATTTTGAAGAGATTGGAAAGTGTAATACAACAGGTTTTCAGGCTTCAGCGCTGAGAAACGATTGTTTTATTGATGGCTCTATCAAGAATGTGATATTATCCCCGAAAGATGTGAGCCTCTAACATTTCCAGGAGGCAAACCTTTGTGACTTCAGGGTCTAAATGGTCAGATACCTGTTAGGAGTTTTACTTCCCAAGATATAATAGTGATCTAGTCTAGGGCTCCAGCCAATGCTTTTGTTTCTGAATTAGTCAGAATATCTTTTTACAAATCCAGGAGAGTGATGAATTCCAGTGAAATTTGAATATTCCAATATAGGTATCTGGTTAATTACAACATGGATGAATGGTTCACACTTTAAATGTCACTATTACGAAAGAGAAAAATCCAGACAAAGGTCATTACATCTAAAATGCTCCTCTATTCACAGTCATAGAAATACAACATATTTCCAGCCTTCATGTCAACATACAGAAAATAAGGAAGAGTTTTAAGGTTGAAACCTTGCCTAATTAATCCATTGCTGCCTTTCCAGACGTTCAAGCTCTAGAGGGTCTTTCACCTTTTCCCCTCCACAGCCATCTAGAGAATACTGGTCCTCCTCATCACCCCTCACCCCTTGGCTTGCATTAATGACAGAAATTCATGCAGCCTGGCTGCTCTTACAGACTCGTAAGGAGATGGCTAAATCTGGAACCAGGTGGATGACAGCCAGTTAATTGGATCTTTCTTTTCCAAACACCAGGGGACAGCTGGTTTGCGTTGTTGTCCTAATGAGCAATGCTGAAATTGAAGTGGGCACATTAGTTAGAGCTCTTCTGGTGCTACATACTGTCTTAAAAATCATGCTTATCACTGCCAGAGGCTTTGATGGTGCAAAGAATAAAGTGTCTATACTTAAGCAAAGGCCATCCGATACTGGGGCAAGGCAGCAGTTTTTCTTAGTTCCCCATTTCAGGGGGAACTAGAAATCTAGAAATGATTTCTAGAAAATCATTTCTTCTGCCCACCTTCCCTTATGCAGGCATCCGTACCTGGTGTGAGTGTGTGTGCGCGCGGCATGCGACACGTATACACCCCTGGCTGGGCAGCCTTCGAAGGGATAATACGCACATAAGTTCACAGTAGGAGAGACGATCTGAGTTTAAGCTTCTAGGCCAGGTAGCCAGAGCCAAAGGCCAAAAGCCATTTTTAAAAATAAGAATAAAGCACAACGATACAGTAGCTTTTTAATCACACTGCGGAGGAGAAGGGCTTGTGCAATGTTAACACCTGTTCAACTATTTCAGAATGAAAGAAGGGGAAGTTGCTTGGGATATTCCAATTGGAAGTGTAAGATCTAGTAAGTGTTCGTAAATTAACCAGAAGCAAGGTTCAATAGAGCACTAGAATCTCAAGACTTTTTACCCTTCCAATAATCAAGTCTCTAAGGCCACTGGCTAGTTACATGGATAAAGCCCCAGTGTCCTGAGGCTATCAGATGTTCAGCTTTTGGCCCAGACTGCTGAAGCCACTGTAATCGGGTCTGTTTTGATTTTAATTTTTCAGAGAGACATGTCTTTTTTTTCAATATGCAATATTGAAATGGCTCCAAATGGTGTCAAGATAGAAAAGGTGTCATCGTACCCCATAAATGCACTAATCTACACAGTTATGATCTAAGAAAAAAATAAGCAAAAACAAGTACTGAAGCCTTGAATACGTTTTCCTTTAGGATACTCAGAGGACATGTTACCAAGAATCAGAGAGGTAAGCAACTGTAAAATTATTGACGAAAATAAAAAGTTTTCTGGTAATAAAGTTGAACGGCACGCTGGCTCTCATTTTGTTTTCTATAACTTTCCTTTTGATTTTCTCTTTACTCTGTGATTTAGGATCCTAACATTTTCGCTGGAAGCACATAAGTCTTCCTCTTGGCTACCTAGAGGAATGAGGTGTTACTCAGCATTAAAATGCATCATGCTGAAACCATTCCCTTATAAAAGACTCATCTAAATGATAATGAGCATGAAAAATTGATTATCTCCTAGGTTGAACTGGCCTTTGTGTTTTTCATCTGGCAAATCTAATAGCGCTAGAAGAGGTCTCAAAACATAAATAGTTCAATTAATAGATAGCGAGAGGCAAATCTACAGGATTTTACCTATTTTAGGCAAAAAGATGCCCAAATAATAGTGATTCATATCATAATTTCAACAGGAAAGGGCCACTATGAGTTTTTTAACTTTCTATTTAAACGTCTACGTGTTTTCTTCAAATCCTCCAATCCAAGGCAGAAAATGAATGGCAGAAAGTTTTTAAGCATAGTGAAATATGAATTACAATGGCCCAATTCTCTAATAAAAACAAAATAACCTGGCAAAAATATCTGATGAGAAGGGTAGTTCCTACATGAGATTATGAGGGCTTTCCACACCGTCTTCAACTTCCTTCCAATCTTCTGTCCTCAATTTTTTCTTTACCCCCTTAAAAAATGTATCCCCTCAAAGATTTCCAGTTTCTCCTCTCTGTGGAACTTTCCAAACTATGGCACTAACCTTAATCTATCTCTAGTTCTGCAGATCCACCTGCCCACAAGTCTGCTCCTGTTTGTTTGGGGTTTTTTGTCTTTATTAAATCATAACTGTGTACAGTACTCAATACTACTATGAAGCCAATATACAGTCACCTACATATCCATACGAATGGTAAAACATAACTACAGTCTGCACCCATTTTATTCAAAATATGTTCTAATTCAGCATCCACAAACTACCTCCTTCTAATCTCCCCATTTCGGTTAATTATGCCCATTTATCTCCAATTTTCCCTATCAGAATATGTTCTGCTATTTGTGAATTTCTGCCTCCCTCCATGGGCACCTGTCTATGCCACTAAAAACTACTTTCCTATATCCCTCTGTATTGCTATCTACTGCTGCTGAATGAGTGGGTGAATACACATTAATAGATTATTTTTCTCTTAGTATTTTATTCTTCCTGCAACTCAGATACCACATTCAAGTTCAAAAATGAATATAAAAATTCATATTGGTATTGTTATAAAGAACAAATAGTAGTTGGTAAATCTTGAATCTGGACTGGATATTGGATAGTAATATTGTCTTAATGTTAACTTTCCTAAATTTTAACATTGCTATGTATTGGAATGCTATGTGGTGGCCGGGCACTTTGGCTCAGGTCTGTAATCCTAGCACTCTGGGAGGCCGAGGTGGGTAGGTTGCTTGAGCTCAGGACTTTAAGACCAGCCTGAGCCAGAGCAAGACCCCCATCTCCACTAAAAACAGAAAACCTGGCCGGGCATTGTAATTGGCGCATGTAGTCCCCAGCTATTCAACACGCTGAGACAAAAGGATTGCTCAAGCCCAAGAGTTTGAGGTTGCTGGTGTGAGCTATGATGCCATTCTACCCAGGGCAATAGAGTGGGACTCTGTCTCAAACAAAAAAAATAAATAAATAAAAGAATGGTGTATTCCTATACTGTCAGAAAGTTTTTGTTTTTAGGAACTATGTACTGAAGGATTTAGGAGTGAAAATATTAAGAAACCTAGAAGTTTTTTTTATTGCAGCTTAATTTACAATTGTCAAGATGTGGACGCAACCTAAATGCCCATCAACACAGAAATGATTAATAAACTGAATATAGGGGCGGCTCCTGTGGCTCATCGAATAGGGCGCCGGCCCCATATACCAAAGGTGGCAGGTTTAAACCCGTCCTCGGCCAAACTGCAAAACAGAAGAATAGCCAGGCGTTGTGGCGGGCGCCTGTAGTCCCAGCTACTGGGGAGGCTGAGGCAAGAGAATCGCTTGAGCCCAGAAATTGGAGGTTACTGTGAGCTGTGTGACGCCACGGCACTCTACCAAGGGTGATAAAGTGACACTCGTCTCTACAAAAAATAAAAAATAAATAAATAAATAAACTCTATATAGAATATATCATGAAATACTATTTCAGCCATAAAAAGATGGAGATTTTACATCTTTTGTATTAACCTGGATGTAGTTGAAACACATTTTTCTTAGCAAAGTATCACAAAAATGGAAAAGCAAGTATCCAATGAACTCAATACTAACATGAAACCACTAGACAATCTAATACATGCCCACGTAAGAGAAAAACTCAATCTAATTTAAGGTGAGGGGAAGGGGAAGGAGGGAGCAGGATGGGCGTGCTCCCATTTAATGGGCACAATGGAAGGGTGTGTGGCTCACCTGCTGGGCACTCTACTTAACCAATGTAAACATTGCAACTATTTGTACCCTCACATTGATCTGAAAGTTTTTTAAAAAAGAAACCCAAACCCCAGGGACTCAACTACAAAACTCTTAGAAGTGATCAGGGAATACAGCAGTGTCTCAGGTTACAAAATCAATACTCACAAATCAGTAGCTTTTACATATACCAATAATAGTCAAGCCAAAAAAATAGTCAAGGACTCTATTCCCTTTACACCTGTGCCAAAGAAGATGAAATATTTGGGAATTTACCTAACAAAGGACGTGAAAGATCTCTACAAAGAGAATTATGAAACTTCGAGAAAAGAAATAGCTGAAGATGTTAACAAATGGAAAAACATACCATGCTTATGGCTGGGAAGAATCAACGTTGTTAAAATGTCCATTTTACCCAAAGCAATTTACAAATTTAATGTAATCCCTATTAAAGCTCCACTGTCATACTTTAAAGATCTTGAAAAAATAATACTTCGTTTTATAGGGAACCAGAAAAAACCTTGAATAGCCAAGTCATTACTCAGAAATAAAAACAAATCAGGAGGAATCATGTTACCAGACGTCAAACTATGCTATAAATCTATAGTGATCAAAATAGCATGGTATTGGCACAAAAACAGAGAGGTAGATGTATGGAACAGAATTGAGAACCAAGAGATGCACCCAGACACTTATCATCACTTGATCTTTGATAAGCCCATCAAAAATATAAATTGGGGGAAAGATTCCCTGTTTAACAAAGGTGCTGGGAGAATTGGCTAGTGACTTGTAGAAGACTGAAACTGGACCCACACCTTTCACTGGATAAAAGACTTAAAATTGACTCTCACTGGATAAAAGATTTAAACTTAAGACATAAAACTATAAAGATTCTTGGAAAGAGTTCAGGGGAAACACTTGAAGAAATTGGCCTGGGAGAATACTTTATTCCCCCGGGCAATTGAAGCAACACCAAAAATACATTACTGGGATCTGATCAAACTAAAAAGCTTCTGCATAGCCAAGAACACAGTAAGTAAAGCAAGCAGGCAGCCCTCAGAATGGGAGAGAACATTGGCAGGTTATGCTTCTGACAAAGGTTTGATAACCAAAATCCACAGGGAACTCAAATTTATTAATCAAAAAAGAACAAGTAATCCCATTTCATTGTGGGCAAGGAACTTAAACAGAAGCTTCTCTGAAAAAGACAGGCGCATGGCCTACAGACACGTGAAAAATGCTCATCATCTTTAATCATCAGAGAAATGCAAATCAAAACCACTTTGAGGCTTGGTGCCTGTGGCTCAAGCAGCTAAGGCACCAGCCACATACACCTGAGCTGGTAGGTTTGAATCCAGCACGGGCCCGCCGAACAACAATGATGGCTGCAACCAAAAAATAGTTGGGCGTTGTGGTGGGTGCCTGTAGTCCCAGCTACTTGGGAGGCTGAGGCAAGAGAATCGCTTAAGCCCAGGAGCTAGAGGTGGCTATGAGCTGTGATGCCACGGCACTCTACCCAGGGTAACATCTTGAGGCTCTGTCTCGAAAAAAACACTTTGAGATATCATCTAACTCCAGTAAGAGTGGCTTACGTAACAAAATCCCAAAACTACAGACATTGGTGCAGATGTGGAGAAAAGGGAACACTTCTGCACTGCTGCTGGGAGTGCAAGCTACTGTAGCCCTTTCGGAAAGAAGTATGGGGAATATTCAGGGATCTAAAAGTAGACCTGCCATTTGATCCTGCAATTCCTATACCAGGTGCATATGCAAAAGACCAAAAATCACTTTATAACAAAGATATTTGCGCCATATTGTTCATTGCAGCTCATTTCATTATAGCCAAGTCATGGAAGAAGCCCAAGTGTCCATCGACCCATGAATGGATTAATAAATTGCAGTATATGTATACCATAGAATATTATGCAGCCTTAAAAAAAGATGGAGACTTTACCTCTTTTACATTTACATGGATGGAGCTGGAACATATCCTACTTAGTAAAGTATCTCAAGAATGGAAGAAAAAATATCCAATATACTCAGTACTATTATGAAACCAATTTACAATCACTCACACTTTCATATGAAGAATAGATCACAACTATGGCCCAGGATGAAGGAGGGAGGAGGGGGGATGGGAAGGAAGCGGGGAGGTCAGATTAAGGGAGGGTGAATGGTGGCATCACACCTGTGGTGCATAATGCAAGGGTACATATCAGATCTATTAGTATAGAGTATAAATGTCTTAACACAATAATTAAGTAAATGAGATGAGGTATATATTAACCAGTGTGATGTTAGCGTTCCTAATTCTATATGAAATCAGCACATTGTACCCCATAAATGCATTAATGTATACATGATCTATGTGTTTATGATTTAATTTTAAAAAATCTCCAGCTATAAAAAAAAAAAAAAAGTCACATGGTCGTTGTCATTATTGTTGATGTTGGAGATCCTGACTTCACTTTTAAAACAAAACTTAAATGTGCTACTTCAGATCTTATAGGATCCTGTCCTGTGCTAAACCAGGACAATTCTGAAACCTAATTAAGGCTTCTTCCTCCTAAAGGAATTCTGTCATACCTAGTCTCATATCATCCTAATATAATAAAGACCTGTCATCCCCAAACAAAAACGATCAGGAGTCCAGTGGGTGTTACATGCAATAATAAAACAAAGGCCTGTTTCTCACAGCCTACACCACCTATCATATATTTTTATCAAATATGTGCCTTATTTGCCTAGCAGGACTTTGGGTCAAATAGTATGTTAGGAAATGTTAAAAATCTCTACCATGTTTTTTCTGAGAACATATATCCTGAGCTTTCATCTGTTTTAGAGATGAGAGATAAAAGGAAATAGAAACAAGAAACAGAGAGACAGAGAAACAGAAAGAGAGAGACACAGAGATACAGAATAACGGAGAGACAGAAAGAGCTAGAAGACGGGTAGACAGAAACAAAGATGGAGAGACACACTCCACCCTCTACGGACACAATTTAAAGACTCCCGGGAGTAAAAAGCGCCTTCCTGTTCACTCTCCCAGAAGGATTTCAGACCGTGTCCCAGAAATCCTCAGATTCCTCGGCAGCCCTGAAGGACCATTTTGAGAACAAATGGGTAACTTGACCAACTCCTTCCACCAGGGCTGCCCTACTTTTATCCGCTTATATGCTGGGACTCCGAGTAATACCATTTAAAGAAATAGAGTCATCTCATCACAATGCAGATGACAAAACTGAGACCAGAAAGGCTAAGTAACATAGCCTCAGAGCGAAGCCTGGAACCCCGGTAGCAGACCTTCAAACTTCCCCACAGCACTCTTTGCACACCAGCAGGGACTCCCAAACCTAACTGTGTATCTACGTGATGAGCTCACTCAATGAATTCTGTGCCTCGGTGGATCTGAGATGGAGCCTGGAAATCTGTCTTTCACGTGATATTACAAGTGATTCTGATTCAGCCAGTCACAGGCCAGCATTTGCGAACAACTGCTCCTGCCTCTCTTAATGCATGCATTAAATCTTGCAACAAATGCAATTTATCT
Organism: Perodicticus potto; assembly: GCA_963574655.1. NCBI lineage: Eukaryota > Metazoa > Chordata > Mammalia > Primates > Lorisidae > Perodicticus > Perodicticus potto. The sequence goes on from CAUYRH010044853.1 coordinate 18,202, forward strand.
TTAATCAATGCAAGCACAGGACTCAGCATCCTGCCACCCAGGGTCTGCCAGCAGCTGGTTCAGGAGTTTAGAAGGCTTAAAAGTTAATTTAGCCCCAATGAGAGAAGTGATTTATAGCCTAAGTGTGTGTGTATTTGCTCCCTAGGGACGGCTCTCAGAGGCTGGGGAAACAGCACGTCTGCCTTGGCCCTGAGGCCTCTTCCAGATGGCTCCTAAACGAGCTGGAGGAATCAGCAGCAGCTTTTCAAAATCCTACTTACCCACCCACATAGTCAAAGCAAAATGAGTACTTTTAAGGAATCTTAGAAATAGGAAACAATCTTCCCCAGTGCAGAAGACAAAGAGTTGCACCAGCTGCTCCTGGCTGCTCTGCACTCTCTCAGAATGAGCCCATGGCAGAAGGTCCCAGGGAGAAATGCAGCTGATCATAGATGCAAGGTGGGAAGCCCACACTGGGGATGCTGAACCAGCAACACAGCCCCTGGTGGGAAGAAAACTGCAGGAAAATGCCAGCCTTAGCAGCCGTGCCTCCTGCCAGGAGCCTTATTCCCACAATGCCCACCTTCCACTCCACGAACATTACTCCTGGTCACAAATCCCAGGGTCCACTCTCACTCTCGGAGGCAACTATTCCCCCAGCCTCTTTGCAGTTAGGCAGGGGCAGGTGACCGATTCTGGCAATGAGCTTTAAGTAGAGGTACCATGTGTCTCTTCTAGGCAAAGTAGTGTAAAGCTCCTGTGCAAACCTCCAGCTCTTCCTTCCCCTGCCTTGGTGGACGGGAATCCACATATCAAAATAAGAGAGACATTAAAAAGAAGGTAGAATTCCTAAATCACTGCTTGGGAAAAAAGTGCTCTATAGAGCATCGGGGTCTACAGATACCATGGATGATCAAGAAATAATTCTTCACTGCAACATGCTCCTAACTCTTAGGAACAGAGATTGCTGGAGGAATTGTTGTCTAGCAATCTAATCCAGGCATCTGGCCGAGACTGCTCTGTCAGAAGCAGGAGCTTCGCTCTCACTGGCCAACTCCCTCCAAAACTCTCTTCAAGCATTGGGGTCAGAAGTTTCATTGCAGAATCTACCCTGTGGTGTTATCTACTAAACATACTTGAAAAAAATGGATAGAAAGCCCTGTCGTAATCTGTGGGTTGAAGAAGCGAATGTAGAAAGATAGAGGTCCCTATGATTCCCAACATCATAATTCTACATTTAGGGTCTGAAGCAAGAATAATTGCTTTTAAAAATAATAATCATGCATAGCTCAAGGAGCGGAGTTGAGCCTCACAGTTGCTCCAGATCAGTCCAGTTTTCCAGATTAGTTCAAAGTCCTTAGTTTTACTCCATATGCAAGTATGGAATGAAGACACTATCAGCTAAGTCTGTCCCTTCACATCAGTGACTAATAGAATTCCCACTGCTTCCCTGAACAACGGTAAATGCCTAGACAGACGATGCCTGCCTTAGGAATAGCCTTTGCAGTGCTCAGAAAATAGAAGTTAGGGGAGGTTGACCTCCTTGCAAAACTGTACAAATCGGTGACCTTCTGTCCGGCCTGAGCCGTGGGCGGCAGTCAGCCCTGCCAAGCAGCAGGCAGATGACACCTGCCATGTGGTTCCTCTAAGGGAAGAACCTCCAGCCTGCACAGTAAAAGGAATACTCCCAAGACGCACTAAAGCAAGGCTCCAAGCGCCTCAGCGTAAAGGCAACTTGACAGACACAGCCACGGCTGCGGTGCCCACATGGAGGGGTGCGATGAGGGGGAAGGGCCACAGTCAAAGTGGACTCACAGGCAGCTGCAAGTTGGGATGGACTGAAATCACATTTCTTCAACCGCTTTTACTCAGACAGCGTTGATGCCACCCCAGACTCTCTGAAGACACCGCGGACTGTTAATGGAAAGCAGACCTGGGATTGGTTTGTCCTGCCCACCAATGTGGTCTGCGTGGGAGAATCAATTTCCAAGGACTAATCAAAATGCAACTACACAGGAAAAGGGGCAGCAACTCAGAAACCAGCATGAGAAACCCACCGTCACCCGTGTGGCTCCCTACTCTCAACTTGAACCTTGGCGACCAGGTCCATTCTCACACGATAAGGATTCCAGCCTTCCCAAACTCAAGCCTTTGGCCCTACACCGGGAAAAGCACAGTTCTGATGCCCGGGAGCATCCTTCTAATTTCTTCTCTTCAAAGTAACTTGAGCTTAATGCAATGACGGGAATTTCATGTACTCCTAAGCAAAGACTTGAGAGGAAACATCAGGGCCCCCTTCTAGAATTTGTCCTCTGACTGGAGCTCAGTGGCACTCCATACCATTTTTCCTGATTTTAAGAAGTATTTTCTACACATAACTCTTCCCACAGTTACATACACGTAATAAATCTTGTGATTTCCGCTAAGTCATGATGAAACGTCAAATCGAAACCACATGCTGAGGGATCGTATATCATTGGAGTCTTCAGATTCCAAAGCCCCTTTGCCAGGCTAACTCAGAAAACATCATTTTAGCTGAATAATTATTTAAATGTGTGCTCGTAGGAAATATTATCAAATTAGAGTAAATGAACAAATGCAATTAAATAAAACTATGGCTTCTCGTGAGCGCATAACGATCTGAGATGTTTGGCCCCAGGAAATGCACTCAGAATGGACATTAATCTCCTCTGACTGACTCAGGTGTGCACAATAATCCAGGTTTAATAAATAAACTTAATTTCTGGCTCAGGCCCAATCCTGCAGCAGGGTGGAGGAGGCCCCTGTCTCCGGGGTCATGGTGAGGTCATCTGTTTTCAGGAGTATGTTACTGACATAACCACTGTCTCAGATTTACATGGCCTCTTTGGATCTAGAAAATTCTTGTGGCTTCTGTGCTCTGCCAGAGGCAGAGAGATACATTTAAGGCTGGAAACTCCTACCCGAGGTGAAGCCCTCCCCGTGCACCACGCAAACCTTCTCTTTGGGTCCTGGCTGACTCACTAGTGCCCACCATGATGAGGGACCTGGGCCCTCACTGCTTCTGATCCATAGGGCCCAGTTGAGAGAATCTTGTCTTCCATCACGTAGAACCACATATTTCCCACCTGCTTCTTCCAAGCATGTCTGATTCTTCCTACAAACCTTGCGCCCTGCCACCCTCCCTCCTATTACCTCTGCAAACTGCCTCATCCTTTTACAAACTTAGGATTTTAATAACGAATATGACAACTTATCACTGACTATTTTTTTGTTCCATGATCCTACTCAAAGTACAAAATAACTTAGCCTTTGGTTTAAAAACTTAAAAGCAAACCCAAATACACAGAGAATAATCAGTTGTATTTCAGTAAATACTATGTTTAGAATCTGCCCACAGAGCACAAAGGAAGAAGGGTGAACCATCAGAAGTAAGTTAGGGATGTAGTATGCACTTTGAATACCTACACTGCATAGCCTATTTGATTGCCTTCTCTTCACCAATTAGTGTCACTCATCTGAATCAGATGAATTATCACTTAATCCAGTGGATTCAGGACTCACTAAAACAACTGACCAACTGCCATTAAGTTTTTTCTTTCTATTCGTACACACCCCATTGGATTGACTCACATCCACAGAGAGGCTGCTGATAGCCCCAAATAAACTATAATGAAGGTACTCTCTTATTTCTGTTTCTTCAGCCTAGATTTTTTTTGGCTTAAAGACGGTATCTCCAAGTATTCATACATGTATGGAGAAGAGCTTTGAAAACTTAGGTTGTTTTTTTTTTCTTTTTGGCCTTCCAGAAATCTTTGAAGTCATAGATGTCTGGGCTATGAAGAAGTGCGAGTAGTCCATAAACATGTCAAATTCTAGGACTCCAAGAACTGCAAGATAAAACAACAATGGGATACCCTCACTTATTGCTATGTAGCTGGCCATGTTGTAAGCACTAAAGAAGCATTGGTAAAACTGAAAAGAACAAGGAGGAGCCCTCTATATACTGTTGGTGGAGGGATAACCTTTTTGGAGAACAACCTTCTTGGGTAAGGAAGCATGAGATGCTGTAACAGACACACCCCTGACTTATTTCTCACTTACCTAGACTCTGATGTGTATGATCCTGATGGGTGGCTAGGGCTCCTCAGCCTCTCATCAACAGAGGATGGCCTGGCTGACAGCCTCCAGCACCTTCAATGTGGCTTCCTGACTCACCCCAACATCAACACTCAGCTGAGAGACCAGAGAAGAGGAAGGCCATGGAGAAGGCTCACCTACTTTCTAACAATGTTGGCCAGGAAGTGACACACGTGACTTCTGCTCAGGGTCCATGGACCAAATTCAGGCACGTGGACCCCTGAGATGAAAGAGGACCTAGAAATAGCCACTTCCCAGCAACAGTTCTGCACTGTGGATGAAGGGCATGAAATTGTCTCATCCAAGGAAGCAAACCCAATATGCATTAAAACATACCTGTGTGTATACAGATGTATACACATTTATTGTATCTATCTTCAAAAATAGTTGACCAAACAATTCCACTTTTAGAAATTTATCTAAAGTACGTAATTAGATATGTGGGTAAAGACATGTATGCATAAAGATGGTCACTGACATTTTGTTTATGACAGCAAAACAATCAGAAATAACCTAAAAAATTATTAAGAAGATGGATCAAATAAGTTCTGGCATATTCATATAATGGAATATTGTTCATGAAACAAGAATGATGGTATAAATGTTTAGAGATTGACCGACAGGAAATTTATAAGCCAGCATATACAGGATAATCCTAGGTTTGAAACAAAAATAGCTGAGAAAATATAGATTAGTAATTCACCACTTAGGGTCCCGATTCTATTACTTTTATTGCAGCTTCTAAAATTCGATCTTATCCATTAACTTAGAAGCCTTCCAGAATCTGAGGGATTGACTCTGGTGAAAATATTCTCCAGAGTCTAACAAACTAAAATGATGATTTTTTTCCTTTGCAGTGAAATTATACCTCCTACTACTAGAAATGTCGGTGTCCTTTCTCTAAGAACATTTTCATCCTGTATCAAGAAGCTAGGAAATTAAGTTTCCTTATCAGAAGTTGTTTCATGAGCTCAGTCCTCAAAGGAAAGAGAATTTTATGCTCTTGACGGTGCTTTTTTCCTTTTTGTGGTCTGGAGAATCAATGCCATTTCAAGCGGTCAACTGATATTTAATGCACTGTCACTCTGTAACACAAGCCTTGCTAGACCCTGAGGACACAAACGAAAAGAGCACGAAATCTGCCACTTCAGAGCTCAGAGAGGAGCACGGGGGACACAGGTGTGAGCAGCGACTGTGGCCCGTGAGCAAAGCCTCCTGAGAGCGGCCCACACGGTGCCGCGAGAAGGAGCCAGACCTTTTCTCAGCTCTAAAACGACTCAGAGAGGAGACGAGGTTTGAGTTAAATATAGAGGAAAGAGAAAGCCTTCCAACAAGCAAAGTGAGAAAGGAACTTCTGGGCAAAAGGAAAAGCATAAGGAAAGACACCAAGGAATTGAAGATTGTGAACACTGGAGAAAGGCAAAGAGCTTGTCCAAACCGCAATGCTGTGACACCGCAATGCTTGGTGATGGCAACACCAAGCCTGCCGCTTGGGACAGAGCAGGCACTCACACGTCACTTTCCCTTGTCTTCTCAAACTCAGAGGAAACAAACCAGAAGCCAAGGAAGAATTGAGGCTTTCAAGCTTCTGTATTTGGGAGGGGGACTTTCTTCAATAAAAATAATATAAAATTAGGTTCAGGGTTTTAGAAGGGGATTATGCAAGGGGTGGGGGCAAAAGCTAAGCTTCCCTCGCTGCCGTGCGTAAGCTTCTGGAAGAATGTAGGAGAATATCGGTCATGGGGGTGGAGGGTGAGCAGGTGTAGTGGGACACCGTGCCGCCCCGCCCCGGTCCCCTTCGGGAATGCAGAACAGACTCCCCAGCTGGTAGGGGAGCTGCAAAAGAGGACACATACAGCTTCTGGTCCCTTTAGGGTTCCCCTCAGCTAAACAAAGCCACTCGCCCACAGCACACACCTCCTTCCTATAGCATCCTAGGAGGTGGCCACAGAAATCCAGAAAGCCAAGTTGTCAGTAGGACCCCCCCATGAGATTAGAGGCACATGGTCATGGGGTCCTGATGCAGGTCCAGTTCGCAGTGGGCTCAGCAGGTCCACCACCCCACCCGGAGGTCATTTTCCTCATCCCCAGATGTGTCGCTGGAATGGACACACTTGCTAGTCAGCACAACCGCTGCCTTGCTCGCTGGCCTGTGGAGTAAGATGTCAAGACAGGTGGAAGGCTGACGGGTTACCTCTGAACTTCAAACCCCACCACCACCAAGGCAGAAAAAGAAAAATGAGACTTCCTCCCAGGAATAATGGCAGAGATTAGTGCCATACTAAAAGAATGAAAAGATGAAGGGTGCTGAGGATCACCATTCATCATCCATTCATTTAATCGACCATTCTGGGGCTTACAGAAACTGTAGACATCCCAGAAAAGGACATGGCTTACTATGAATTCGTCCAAGTAGCCCCTGCTTGCAGTCACTATGCCACAAGTGAAATCTTTGCAAGAGCGACTTCGAGTACATGATGCGTGGCCAGAAATCTGGCCTATGCATTTTTTTCTATTCCTATCAGAAAAGATCAAAAACAATCCTCATTCACCTGAAATGAATGACAGTAAATATTCACAGTCTTGCCCCAGGATTATGCTAACTATCTCACCCTCTGCCATAATGTAATCCAATGAGAACTCTTGACTGACTGGACATCTCAGAAAACATCACACGGGCCCACTCTACTAATGACGCTATTCTAATCGGAGCAGAGAACAAGACAGGGCAGGTACACCAGAGGCCATGGTAAGGCACATGAACTCCAGAGCATGGGAGCGAAACCTCCCAACCATGCAGGGCCCCACCATGGCCGTAAGTATTTTAGATGCCTAATGGACTGGGGAGGGCCAGAACTTTGCCTCCAAAGTAAAAGACAAATATTATAACTTGCACCATTAAGAAGGAAGCATAGGCCTGATAGGATTCTTTGGGTTCTGAGGAAAGCATATTCCATACCTGGGAATATTGCTCTAACACATATGCCAAGTTTCCAGCTTTTAGTGAAGGTCCAGAGCAGGGGAAGTTGTCGGCTTTTCACTGGAATCAGAGCAGGTAAGGGATGTAGAGTAGGTCCAGGCTGTAGGTCAAGCAAGCCTGTCTTTCAGGCCACATATCCCAGCAGACCTCATGGTGACAGAGATGAGAGAAGGTTCCATGTGCATGTGACAGCAAGTACCAACAGGAGAATCATCAAATGATCCATGGGGTTCTGGGGCGCACCATCTTCCACAGAGATTAATTATGCACCTTTAAGAAATGGTCCCTGGCATACTACTGAGCTGTGGTAGAGAAGGAGTGTCTGACCATGGGACACTTGGTGGCCATGCAGTCAGAAATGCCCTTTATGAACCGGATGGGTCAGCACTACCAACGCATAGGTTGGGCAGGTCCAGCAGTAACTCACTGTAATGTGAAATGGTATTTATGGGATTCAACATGGTTGGTAGCCCAGACCCACAAGTCATCCACCACTGTCACACAGAGCCTGTCCCTAAGCACACACCTGTGGTCATATAGGCCTTTTAACTATACCTTTTAAGTAGCTGGTAGGAGAGGAAAAAGCCTAAGCCTAGTTTGTAGATGGGTCAGCTCAGTATGTGTGCAAAAGGCCAAAAATGGATAGTGGCTGCACTACAGTCTTGCCCAGGACTGGCCTTGAGATACAGTGGTGAGGGAAGACCCTCCCAGCACGCAGGGCTGTGGGCAGTAGAGGTGGGTGGCCACTTGGTAAAAGTGGTCCAAGGACAGACACTGTGCGGACTCATGGACAGTAGTGAATGCCTGAGCCGATTGGTCAGAAGTTAGAAGACAGAGTAGAAGATGGGGGGGAGAGGCACTAAGCAGAGACACATGGATGGACATACAGCATGGGACAAAAGACGATCATCTTTCCATCACATGCCCCTGCCCATCAGATAATCTGCCACAGAAGAGCCGCTAAACAACCACGCAGACAGAATGACCCAGCCAGCCTCTGCCAACAGCCACCCAATGGCAGACATTAGGGGCACATGGGAAGAATGGCTGTGGTTGCAGGGATGGAGGCTATGCATGGGTTCAACAGAATGACCTTTCTCTTACCAACGGTGATCTGGCTTCTGTGACAGCCTCCTGTCTACCCTGCCAACAGTAGCAGCCGACACTGAGTCCCTGGTGTGACACCATCCATCAAGGGGCCAACCACCCCCTGGAGGCAAGTTGATCACATGAGACCCCCTTCCTCCATAGAAGGGGCAGCTATTCCTAACAGATAAATATCCTGAGTTTGGAGTTTGCTTTCCTACCATAGGACTTTGGCCAGCACTACTATCCCAAAGTGACAGAGTATTTAATCCACTGGCAAAGCATCCCACATAGCATCCTGACAGTCTGAGGAAGGCACAGTGCAGCACACCAGCTGGGGTAGAGGGAAGGGCCACGAAGTCCACTCCTCAAATAATGAACTTGCCACGCTCAGAAGCTGACAGCCTCCTAGAATGAGAGAATATCCGTGGATAGTGCAACTGAGGGGCCAGGTCACAGACCCCAGCTTGCTTAGATAGGGGCAGTGTGCACTGAAATCAGTGATGCTACAGGTGTACGTTCTACCTACTGTGTCACCCTGTGTCCCCAGCAGCTGGAATACACAAGTCTGAGAACTAAGTAGCAGAACTGGGAGCGGCCCCACACATTATTCCCAGGGTCCCACTTGGGGACTTTATGCTTTCTGCTCCCACAACTTGAGGCTCTCGAGTTTGACAAGTGCTGATACCACAAAGGAAAAGCTTCCTCAAGGGGACACAGAAAGAGTCTCCTTGAACAGTAAGCTACAGCTTCCTCCTGGGCAATCTGGGCTTCTCACACCAAGAGACCAGCAGGCCAGAAGAGCCAGCGTCCTCACAGGGGTAATGACCCAGACTCTCAGCAGGAGCTAGGGCTGCCATGACACAAGTACAGGGAAGGGACGCATCTGACACCCAGGTGATTCGCTTGGGTGCTGCTTGGAATTCACCTCTTTGCCCTGTCTCGATGGTGTAAGGGTGAGTGCGGGAGCCTCAACCAGAGGAAGGCTTGATGACCAAGGGCTTAGACTCTCCAGGAATAGGGTCTAAGTCACACCAACGAGGCAGCTCCTAAGATCAGCAGAGGTATGAACTAAGGATAATAGTTGGAATCTGAAATGAGAGTGTCTGTTCAGCCCCAAGGTCAACTGCAAATGCAGGGTTGCCAGTGTGTCCAACTACCTTTCTCTTCTAAGTTTGCATCAGGGGGAGAAAGATAAGCCCCCTGGACTTGTAGAGGGTCTGCTTCCTGAACTCATACAGCAAAGTGGACCAAAATGACCCAAGCAGCAGACCGTGGTGACTATGGTGACACGCTGCCCAGATCCTGCCTCAGGAAGGAAGGACCCATCTTCAGCTTCTAGGAGTGCTGAGCACAGAAGCTCTCAGCTGCCAGGCTGCTGCATGGACCACTTTGTCTGAAGAGAACTGCCTGACCCAAGGCTCATGCCCCCTTCCCGAGACGGACAGCTAGGATGACTGTTGGACATGGGAGTAGAAAGGGCCGGTCCCAGGCCCAAAGTGGAACAACTCTGAGGATCACCCCAGCTTCAGAACTCCCCATAGAGAGGGAGGAGGCCTCTGTGGAGGTGCCTCACCACTGCCTGGGAACACTTTGTTTCCCTTCATCAGATGTTGATCTCACGGGCACTCCCTAATCAATCCTTAAAACCGAATCTTCACCTCTGAGTCTGCTTCAGTGAGACCTCAGAGTAGGACAGGCACCCAAATCTTTGTGTTTGTCAGATAAATTCTCTCCTTGAAATAGTCCTTGAGAACTACAAACATATTTACCATCCAACTTTCCTGCACCTATCTATCAATACAGGCAAGCAAAAATATAATTGAATTGATCATAGTTTCTCCCCATTAGATATAAACATTGATGAAACACAACTTACTATAAGGGGTCATAATCCCATCTTCCACAGTGGCTCCAAATGTCCAGAGTTTGATTAAACTTTTTCTTCAAAGATGACTCATAACCTCAGATAAAAATCCCTGATTCATTCTTGTTTTGAAAGTAGAAAACTGCCAGAAAGATTAATTACACTTCCAGTGGCCTAGCTTCTTCCATGACAAGGTTGCTCCCTGATTTCAGCAGGAACACTTGAGTTCAGACCATCGCTTGTGATTTCTGGAACATCCTTACTCTAAGATCCCATCTTGGCTCTTCTAGGAAAACGGAAAGCATAGAAGAACCGTGTCTCGCCTCCTCGGTTCATTCTTTCCTGCCAGGTAATCTCCTGTCACTGAGGCTGGCCAGCAACTCACTTAAACTCTCTGGAACCCTTTCATGTCTAGGGAAGGGTAAGAAAATGATTTATGTTTTTAATTTTTGTTTTTGATCATTATGGGTACATAATAGTTGTATATCTTTATAGGGCTTGTGTGGTGTTTTGATACAGACATACAGTGTGAATTAATCAAATCAGGGTAATAGGTGTATCCATCACCTCAGGCATTTAACATGTCTTTGTGTTAGGAACATTCGAACTCCCCTCTTTCCATTATTTGAAAGTATACCCTACCTTATTGTTGATTGTTGTGCCATCAAATATTGTTCATTATCTAACTAGAGAAACGTTACCTTTAACTCCAGTTTTCCTGACATGGTGCTGAGGTAGAAAATATTGCTGATTTTTTCAACTGTAGAATTACATGAATTTATATATGTAATTCAACTAGATATAAAGTGTAAATTTTCCCCAAATAACGGAATGTTTCAAGGATGACCTGGTCTTTCTCCATCAAAATGCTGTCATGGAAATGAGGTAACTGAGTAACCTCAGGGGAGGAGAGACGGGAAGAGGAAAAAGGACGACTTTGTGGGCTGTTCTGCTTCAGTCTCGCAGGGCCTAGGATTCCTGCTGTCAGAGACACTTTGTTAAGGAAAGGTCCCATTCATAATAAAACAATAGTAATAGTGGGCGGCGCCTGTGGCTCAGTGGGTAGGGCGCCAGCCCCATATACTGAGGGTGGCGGGTTCAAACCTGGCCCCAGCCAAATTACAACAACACAAAAAAAACCAATAGTAATAGAAGGCTTCTCTGTTTCTTGAGATCTCACCCCTCCACATCAAAGAAATCCTTAGATTAAGAACAATTTATGACCATGTTATAAAATAGCAATAATTAAACACTTTAGGGCTCTTGGCCCAGGGATGCTTCTAAAAATGAGTCACTTTCATTCTCTGGGGTCTCCTTTTCCCCATCTGTTTACAAAAATAAGGAAGTGCAGGAGAGGGCCAGCCTTACCAACAATTTCAGTAATAAGCATGTGTTACTTTATAGTAGAAACAATAAAAATTGTTTTCCTATTTGGAAAAAAAAAAACCTTTAAAGGTAATTTCTAAGTTGCTGTCCAATGCTAAAATTATATAAACTTCCATTGAGCTAAATTGCATTAGCTAGTTCATCAACCCTCACCCATTCCTCACCAAAATATGGTTTCAATAGCCATCTGTACACCAACCACTTCCAAGCTGGCATCCTTCAGCAGACTCCTCAGAGCTCCAGACTTGCATATAACTGTGTATTCCGTATTTTCATTTGGGCATCTCAAAAGCATCCCAAATGCTCACACCCAAAACAAGTTGCATGGCTTTCATGCCAAATCTGATTTTCTTCCAGTGACAAGCATCATCACCTAGTAAGTCCAACCCACCAAGTAACTAGAATAAGGCTTAACACCCTCCACCTTCTTCACCTTCTGTTTCCAAACTATCAATTTAATAACTCAAACCATCTGCTCGTCTCCATCCATCCACTTCCACCATCTAATCCAAGCTACCCTGACTTCTCACCTGCACAGAATGAAGGACTTCACACTGGTCTCTCAACACCATTTCCTGTCCTTTCGCCATTCCCCACACTACAATGCATGGTTAAAGTACATAAATGATCATGCTACGCTTTGCTGACCACTCTCAAATGATCTCCCTGTTCTCAGAGTAACCTCAAAATCCTGTCTTCCTACAATGACCTGTGGGATCTGGCTCCTACCAGCTTCAGAAAGCAGCCCTTTGTTCCTGTCTCGGAGCTCCAGCCACACTGGCCTAAGTTCTTTAAATGCACACACTTCCCCCATCCTCAGGACCTTTGCACATATTGTTCCACAGCTGAGAGTGTTTCACTCCATTTCCTTTTCTGGTTAGCCCTTACTTTTTTTTCAAGTCTTAGCTCAGAAACTACCTTCTCCCGGAATCCTTCTCTGACCCATGGGCTAGCTCAAGTCTTTCTATGACAAGTTCTCATAGCAACTCATATATTTTCCTCATTACACTTTGTAATGATGAATGCGGGTGACTTATTGGAAAATCTTTCTTGCCAAATAAGTTTTATAGGGCTACAACTTCTGTTTGTTCATCGTTTTATCCCTGACACCTTGCTTAGTGCTTAGCACATAATAGATATTCTATAAATATTCCTCTAGTGGGTGAGCAAATGATTGGATGAGTAGAAGTAAGGAAAAGGAACGCTGCATTCTCTCAAAATTGCTTTTGCTCAAATGCCTACATGTTCACCTCTTGCCTTGGATTGTGAAGGGACTGCTTCTCCAATCTCATCAATTTTAAAGGAGGAGGTATCTTCTTATTGAATTAAATTGTTAAGAATGATCACTTGTCATTTCTCTGACAGTTACATATTGTCAAGCAAAATTAACAGCCTTGATAGTCCTTCTGGGAAAATTATTAGTGGGTCAAGAAAAACAGAAACTAAGGAATGTTTGGAAGACTCTCCAAGAATGAGATTTCTTTCCTGAGTATTATGCAGAGGAAAAGTTATGAATTACCATCAACTTTACTTTTCCAAAATTATTCTAGTCAAGTGTCTCAAATACTTAAATCATAGCCCTTTAATGAGATCCCCAAACCACTCTCTCATCTGCAGATTGCTAGAAAGGGAATGAGGAATGTTTCTGGTTGGCGGGCACAGAAGTCTAATGAAAACCAAAGAAAACACAGAAACACTCTTAGGGGAATAGACGTGATTATTTTCTGGGATTCAGCCTCTGATCAGCGTACCTCCCTGCCCTTATCTTTTTGCAAGTGATTTCTGTAATACAATCCCCAACTATGAAGGTGTGTAAGACATTCATTAAGTCTTCAGGACCTGAGGCCCAGGGGACTGTTTCCATTCAACTTGTCCTTCCCCTGCTCCCCTTCAGCCAACTCTGCCTCTAGGGAACAAACCTAACACCCAGATGCCGAGCGAGGTCTTTCATCAGTGCCAAGCTGGATTTATAAACCCGCAGTGTTACCTCCTCAGTGAAAATGCTCAGACCGTGTTTCAGAGGCAAGTCTTGTCCAAATCGCATGACAAGGCTACCAAATCCCTGAATTGATTTCCCTCTCCCTTTGCTTCCCTGTATCTGTGAACTAAAGGAGAAAACACAGAAATGGGACAAGGCAGGAATCAAGAGACCCATATTCCCTCTTGGCACAACTCGTGTCAACAGCTGCTGTCTCTCTGCCTTCCATCAGGATTTGAATAAAGGCCTCCAACTTGGGCAGCACCTGTAGCTCAGTGGGTAGATCACTGGCCACATACACAGAGACTGGTGGGTTCGAACCCAGCCTGAGCCAGCTAAAACAACAATGACAACCACAACACAAAAAACAGCCGGAAGTTGTGGCAGGCACCTGCAGTCCCAGTTCCTTGGGAGGCTGAGGCAAGAGAATTACTTGAGCCCAAGAATTTGAGGTTGCTGTGAGCTGATCTGCCACAGCCCTCTACCCAGGGCGACATAGCGAGACTCTGTCTCAAAAGAAAGAAAAAGGCCTCCTCCTCCTTAAGGTAAGTCATCCATCTGTTCTAGACAGAGAAATTTACAAAAGGATGCATCAGAAAGGATGCCTGAGAGGCATGTGGTCGACCACATGAAAACAAGGCCGGCCACCTGTACTACCTAAGATCTCCTCTCCCACCAACCCCGGAGTCCTCAGGATAAATAGTCCCCGTGAGCTCCCGGTACATAGTGGGGCTCCCAAGAGCATGGTTTTGAAAAGATGAAGAGGAAAAGCGGTTCAGAATCTCTTTTTGAGAGGCCATCTATGTGTGACGGCCCTAACCTACTTAGCTGCATGAGTAAGTCACACACACCTGGCAATGTCATAGCCCATAGCCCTTTGTATTCTTTATAACTCGGTTGTCTCACTGGACACAGGGACATAGTATCATCTAATTATTTGTTTACATGGTTATTTACTCCGTGTACATAGTATCATCTAATTATTTGTTTACATGGTTATTTCCCTCTGGATAGAAAGGGGCCACAGGGAAGCAGGAGAAAAGTCTGGCCTCCTAGGTAGGAAAGTTTAAAAAAGGGCCCTGCAGCAAACAATGTGTTTCGGGAATCGTGGGACTCAGTTGATCAAGTAGGACCCGCTTTACACACAATTCAGTTTATAACTTAGGAGATAAAGCAAAGTAATGGTCACGGTCACAGAACAGTGCACACAGCAAAGGCCATGAACATCACAAGACCAACAGACACCGTACAATGGTCGGGACAACAGCAGGGTAGCAATGAGGGTGAAGGAGAGAAGGGAAATGGGCTCATGTGGCAACTGGGGTCATCTGTGACCAGTAAGAAGCAGAAAGAACACCCAGGGCCCTTGAGGAACCAGTGAAAAACTCTTGCACATGATTGTATGAGGAACTGAGGTCAGATGCATATACTGGTGGGGGTCCTCTGCGTGGAGTCTCCTTTGACTCGAGAGGGGAACCGTTTTCTTTGCTCTAGAAAAGCCTACGCTTATCTACAGAGCCCTTTTTAAACTTTCTTACCTTGGAGGCCAGACTTTTCTTCTACTTTAAATAAACTGTGCTCTTTTCCTACTGCACTGAAGCCCTGGCTGCTTTATTCCCATCTCTTCTTAGCTTGTTTTCACTTCAACTCGGCCAAACTTGCTAATTCCGCTGAGTGAATGAATCGGACCAGGTCTCCTGAAGAGCTCAAGGGGCTTGGAGACCCCTGACTGGACTCAGAGATCTTCTGGGACCACATCATTGGTCTTTCAATCTCCATTACACAGCACCGTAAGTGTCTGTTGAATGAATTAGTGAATATAAAATGCAGGAGTCTGTCAGGATCTGCTAAGTAAAACTTAAGATTGCTCAGCCAATTTATTTATTTTATTTTTTAATGTTTTTCTGCGTTTTGAAGTGTTCATGCTTAATTGTGCAATGTTTTAAATATACACAAAAGTTGTAAAGACTAACGCAATGAATCACCTTTCTTAAGAAGCAAAACATTACCAGTAAATCTCAAAAGTTCCTTGTACCCTCATCCCCCCACCCCCAACCAGAGGTAAGCACTATCCCACATCTGGTGTCTGTAAAACAACCATTTTAAGAGAAAACATGCGTTTTGAAATAAAATCTAAGCGTGACCATGCCATTTCTTTAACTTGGCATCAGCAGAGGTTTACCTTACAGAAGACTTTAGAATATGACTGCATTTGTTATTTAAAATTATACAGGCTTAACAACAATCTGATATGGAAATCAAAAATACTTCCGGCCAGTCTGTGAACAAGGAATTTTACCTAGCAAGATCAGGAAGTCTTTTGATTAACATGTTACTATCCCCTCAGTAAGCAAATAAATCCATTTTAACCCTTTCAATGCTCCCTCCAGTGTAATACAGATAATATAACCGTAATGGTGGGGGAAGGCAGGCATGTTCTTAGAGAGAGCTCCAGAGACCAGGGCTAAACTAAATGTTCTTCTTGAAGCTAAAGGAACAAGATGAAGATGGGCCCATAACTTAGAAAGGAATGTTGAGTATTAACAGGTAAGACAAACAACTATTGCACAATAAGGACGAGAGTGCTGGTGGTAAAGAAAAAAGAAGCTATTGCACACACTTCCATGTGTGTGTGTGGGGGGTGGTCCTAGCTGAATGACATGGGATGATTAAGCATCCCAAGTTAAATATGAAAGCAAGACAGGATGAGATCATTTTCAATGAGCTCAGACCTTGAGGATCAAACAAATGTTACTCCATAAGGTGAAAGAATGTCCACATTTTATCTCTGAACCACTAAAGCTATCTTTTGAGAAATAATTTTTCTTAAGTGACCACTGGCCCAATGTACCAAAAATGGGGAAAGAATAGATCCCAGAAACACCAGGGAAAGTTTAAACTAGTTTATTAAGCAACAGATTCATAAATATACAGAAAATAATGTGTGTTGATCTCCAAAACAATTGTTAGGTCACTAATAATATCATGGAAAATTATTCTCATTTTATTTTTTAATAAAGTACTTAACAAACGCTCTCATAATGTTTCTGGGTAATATTACAAAATGCAAGTTGGATGTTCATAGATTTATATTGATTTAAGCTGGTGGAATTAGAAAGCAGATCAATCAATCAGTTGTTCCATAGCTAGGTTGCATGGACAGAGACACACAGGGAGATTTAAGACCACTCCAAACTCAAATGGATTGCTTCTGGTTTTATATTTAATCAGGCATTTCTTTAGTTTCCTGTGAACAGACACTGCTGATTGCCCACTACACACCCATGTACCTCTTTTCCTTGGTAACGAAACAATGATTTTGTTTAGCCAGTAATATTTCATTTTCCAGGCAACAAATCTTGATTGCTCTAGGCCAACCACAGCAATCCTAATCCATTTGGCCCAGTGATTGGCCAATGAGATATTAAGAAAAGTCCTCTGGGAACATCTGGGGAAGATTTTCCTCCCTGAAAGAAGGCAGATGTGCAAGGAAAAGGTACCTTTTGCCCCTGCTCCTTTCATTCCTTCTGCAGATATGTTTATGTGCAAACCTGATACTTGGAGCTCTGGCAGCCACCTTGAAACCATGAGGCCACAATACGAAGATGAAACTAATCCTCTGAGGATAGCAGGGTAGAAAAAAGAAAAGAACTAGATCTTTAATGACATCATTTATTCACCAAACAAGTCTGAGATTGCATCTCCCATGCTTCTTATAAAATAGACAATAAATGTCCTTATGGTTTGAGTGGCTATTGGCTGAAGTCATCCTGGCTTCTAAACTTTTCAACACTGAAAGAATGAGGAAATGGCCTAAGGATTTTCAGTAAGCCAGAAAAGTTTGGTGAGGCTTCTAAAACAGGAGAAAAAAGTCTTGGACTACAAATTTATGGATCATGTAAATAATTTATCTTTGGGGTACCACAGAGAATAGTAGTCCCACTCTGTGCTCTCTTGGCCCAGCTTAGTAGGCATTCTTCAGGTCAGGGAATTCTATTTTAGGAGACACAGGAAAACTCAAGTGCAGGTGGCAACTAAAATGATGAGGAACGTAAACATAGATATATCTGAAGGGAATGGATGAATTACTTTTAGGCTGTGTAATAAAAGACAAAAAGAATTATGATGGCTAATTCTAGCATCTGAAGGTTTTCAATGCAGTACAGACAAGAGAACAAAATGTTCTGCCACTTTGCCACGAAATTCCTCCTCCTGCATTCTCTGTCTTTTTTTTTTTTTTTTTTTTTTTTTTGAGACCAAGTCTCATTAGGTCACCCTCAGTAGAGTGCCGTGGCGTCACAGCTCACAGCAACCACCAACTCTTGGGTTTAAGTGATTCTCTTGCCTCGGCCTCCTAAGTAGCTGGGACTACAGGCACCTACCACAACGCCCGGCTATTTTTTGGTTGGAGTTGTCATTATTGTTTAGCAGGCCTGGCTGGGCTTGAACCTGCCAGCCTCAGTGTATGTGGCTGGCACCGAGCCTGCATTCTCTATCTTTATAGTTACACCCTTCACCTAATTGCTATTATGTTATAAAACTAAGTCCTTCTTTGTTTTTGTTGTGTTTTTCTGTCACTTAAACCCTACCTGTAACAAATTTCAAAGGTTTCAGGTTCTATTTTATTAGTTTCTCCATCCCCATAGTTCTCCTCATTTCTAATGTCACATCCTTGGCCGCCATCATTTCTCACCTGGACCATGGCAATAGCCTCCCTCTAGCCTATGGCTTCCTAGTACAGCTTCCACAATGTCTTCAAAGGCGCTCCCTAGAAAAACAAATTTGACCAGATTGCTCCCCTACGAGAAAACTTTCAGTGCCCTCTGCTGCATTCAGAGTAAAATCCAATATTCTTAACCTTCCATAAATTGCCCCACATCCATCATTTACACCCTCATCTCATACTTTCCCACAAGTACCTGATGCTTATACCACACTATGTGCAGTCTCCTGAGAACATTCCAAACTGGGTCAAGCTTCTGCGGCTCTCTACGTTCTCCGTCCATATCCCTGAGAAAAACCCAACACGGTCTTCAAATCCCTGCTCAGAATTCTCCTCCACCTTCAGAGCCCGGTAAAGTTCTCCTCTCTCAGTCAGAAAGACCCAGGGACACTGGCATATTAGCAAATATATAAAGTATTCAAAAGCTGTAGGCCAGGAGGTGTGGGTTACAGTAAAGAGGACCACCCTGGAGGCTGGAGAAGCCACATTCAAAAAACTAGAGAAACTATGCGAGTGGGACTTCACTGTCATGGGACTAGGTAGATAAATAAAATTTGGATAAAAGTCACCAAGATGGAAATGGAAGAAACCAAGAGAGAATCAACATCTGAAACAGAGAGTGGGAGCAGACTCTGGATAATTTACGATCCTTGTTGGGGTGGACAGTGAACTTGACCATGCACAGACTAGGGGCTATTCAGGCGCCAATGATGGACACTTCATCTATACCTCTCTTGGTAATTATCTCATTGTATTGAGATACTGCTCTTTGTTTCTCCTTCTGTTCTACATGCTTATCTAGGGAAGAGACTCTCATTTACTTGTAGCCCATAACTGCCCAAGCCACACCAGCCTAGAGTAAAAGTAGGATGAAATTAACAGCCAGAGCTAGTATTTCTCTGCCTTTGTCCTTAAACACTCTTTAGAGAACCTCTAAATCCCTTCAAACTCCTTCCAACTATGAAGTCTCCTAAGGGCACTCAGATAGTCCTCTTGTCTGTGCCTTGTCCACCATTTTCCTGCTCTCGTGATCCTGCCACCACTCAGGGAGTAAGACTCTCTGTGGCTGATAAGTCCCTTTCCAGGTGCGGTAGACATCACCAGTACTGTTCACTGAAGCTGCCATATAGATTGCTGCTAGAATCTTCCAGAGTCCACCAAGGGACCTAATACCCAGCCCTCTACTTAAGCCTCAGCATTTGTTCTGGACTTTGCCCTGTGAGCTCCAACAGTAAAAGGAACTGAACTCTTTACTGCCATTTGCAGTATTTCTGTAGGCTTATCACTGACATTGTGGTTAAATGATTCTAAGCCTTATTTGTTGCTCTCTGTGAGCATCAAATCTGTGGAAGGTTAAATCAGGAGCAAATGAGTTTTAGACATCACCCTGTCTTCAGAATAGACTTCCTTACCGAAGGCTTCATGGGCCTTGACAATCTGCCCTTAAGATAAAGCCCTCATGCTAATAATAGACACCTGACTACTTCACCTTTCAGTCTGAAATCTCTTCCATACATTTCTGCATCCCTAATGTACAACACAGGTCTTCTACATAAATGTGTGCTCAGTAATGTTCACTAAATAAATGAATAAGGAAATGTTCTTTAAAATGAAAACTTAAGATGATCACATTTCTCAAAAAAAAAAAAGAAGAAGAAGATACACAGAGAGCCAATAAGCACATATTGGCTCAAAATTATCAGCTACTGGGGGAATTCAAATCAAAACCACAATAAGAAGTTACTTCACAGTCACTAGAATAGCTATGATAAAAAGATGAACAACAACAAATGTTGGTGAATTTGTGGAAAAATCAAAACCCTTACACATTGCTTGTGGGGATATAAAATGGTACCCCTGCTATGGAAAACAGTTCAGTAGTTCCTCAAAAAATTAAACATAGAATTGCCATATGACCCATCAATTTCACTCCTAGGTACGTATCCATGAGATGAGAATTGAGACTATTCATCACACAAACACTTGTAGTACACAAGCATTTTGTAGCAACATCATTTATAACAGTCAGAAAGTGGAAACAGTAGGCAAATGTTCATCACCTGATGAATGGATAAGCAAAATGTGGTGTATCCATATGATAGAATAATTCAATCATAAAAAGACCTGAAGTACAAGCTATAATGAAGAAAGGAAGTACATGCTAAATGCTACATAAAGTAAAAGAGAGACACAAAAGGCCATATACTGTTGAGTCTATATACAGAAAGAAGGTGCCAAAAATACATATACACATTATAAGAAATGAAAAAAAAATTAAAATTGTTATATTCATTATATACCAGGAACAAAAGATGAAAGCAAGTTATGTTGAGCACCTCTTGTAATTGGAGAAGTTAAATGTGACTACAAATTTAGTACATATTTTTCCCTTCCTAAAATGTGTATACATTTTTTGGCCCCCTCTGTCTATAAAATGTCCAGAACAGGCAAAGCCATAAAAACAGAAAGTAGATTAGTGGTTTTTCAGGGGTTGGGGAAAATAAAATGGAGGGTGATGCGTGATAAGTGAAGAGTTTCTTGTGGAAGGTAATGAAGGAGTAGTGATAGCTGCACAATTTTGTGACTATACTGTAAACCACTGGATTGTATTTTTAAAAGGCGAATTTATGGTATAAGAATTAAACCTCAAAGGCCTCTAAAAAGTATAAGACAATCAGACTTTGTATCATTATAAATTGTAAATTACAAACTAGGTTAGGGTTTAAGTTATTTTGCACATGTTATTGTTCGGTTGATTGATTATTTCAAAATATTAAGGGGGAACAAATATTTTTGTTACATGGTTCCCAGTACCATGCCTATGTCAGGGCTTCCAGTGTGCCCCCATCAGAATAGTGTTCATTGTAAGTAAGTTTTTATCCCTTCCCCCCTTCTTGGTTTACAATGCCCTTTATACCTCTATGTGCCTGTGTATACCTGTCATTTAGTGCCCACTTATTATAGAGAATATATGGAGTTTGGTTTTTCAGTCCTGGGAAACTTCACTTAGAACAATGGTGTCCTAGTTCTACCCAAGTTGCTGCAAAAGACATTGAAATATTCCTTTTTATGGCTAAGTAGTCCTCCATAGTATATACATACCACATTTTCTTTATCCACTCAAGAAGTAAAAAGCTTCTACACAGTAAAAGAAATAATAGACTGAATAGACAACCTAAAGAATAGGAGAAAATATTCTCAAACTCTACTTCAATAAAAAGCTAATATCCAGCATCTACAAAGAACCCAACTAATCAGCCGGAAAAAAATCCATCAAAAAGTAGGCAAAAGACACAGACAGAAGTTTTCAAAAGGAGATAGACAAATGACCAACAAACCTGTGAAAAAATGCTCACCATCAGTAATCATCAAAGAAATGCAAATTAAAACTCTAAGGAAATACCAACTTACACTTATCAGAATGTCCATTGCTAAAAATTGAAAAATAGTAGATGTTGGTGTGGATGCAGAGAGAAAGGAATGCTTATACACTGTTGTTGGGACTGCAAATTAGTACAACCCTTATGGAAAACAGTATAGAGATTCCTCAAAGAACTAAAAATAGACCTACTGACTCAGCACCATAGCACAGTTCTTACAGCACCAGCCAAGGTTGGTGGGTTCAAACCCAACCTGGGCCAGCTAAACAACAATGACAACTGCAATAAAAAGTAGCTGGGTGTTGTGGCAGGTGGTTGTAGTCCCAGCTACTTGGGAGGGAAAATCTCTTAAGCCCAAGAGTTTGAGTTTGCTGGGAGCTGTGACGCCATAGCACTCTACCAAGGGCGACATAATGAGACTCTGTCTCAAAATAATAATAATAATAGACCTACTATTTGATCCATTGATCCCACCACTGGGTGTCTACCCAAAGTTAGAGAAGTCATTATTATCAGAAAGACACCTGCACTCTAATATTTATTGCAGCACAGTTCCCAATAGCAAAGATGTGAAATCAACCTAAGAGCCCATCAATTCATGAGTAGAGCAGTTTTTAAAAAGTACTTTCTACTTTTAGAAATAGGCAGGCCCACCTGTGGAAATAAATTCCTCATCCAGATGGAGAGGTGCCTGTCTCAGAGACTGTTCAACGTCAGCTCAGCCAGGTGCTACGGAAGGAATTCCTGCAAAGCACTTGAGATGAGACTCTCTCATAAATTCCATTTCATGTTAGGCATGTTGCCCTACGCAAAGTGGGTACTTTATTCATAAGTAAACAAATGTCAACAAATCCCTGGTGGATAAGTTAACAAACAAATCTTCACGAAGCCTTTATTAAGCCTGTCTTTGCACACAAGGCTGAGCTAATCAGCAAATGCCAAACTCTTCCCTGAAAGCGATCTGTGGCTGGTAGCCAGTTTGTCCCTAGGAGATGGAAAAGTGAACTCCACATATTCTGCATTGAGTTTTATCAGCTGTTAGAGAAGTTATTTAGAAGAAAACCAATAATGGCTGATAAACTCCAGTTTCCCAGCTGAGTGAATATAAGCCCTTCTGGCGGACAGAGGCTGCCGGAGCAGGACCTGCAGCCCCAGGGAAGGGGGAGGAGGGAGGTCTATGTTCCTTTTCAAGTCATGTGTGAACAGGAGACATTATCAGAACAGCATTCCCCAAACATAAGAATAATGTCAACAAAGTCGCAGAGCGCACTTTCAGACCAACATTTATAGTACCTAGCTCAGGGCTGGGCAGAGAATAGACACTCACTATATTTCTTTTCTCTCAAAAAAAGTTTTTTTTTATATTCCCTGCCCCTGTTATTTATTGAAAGTATTCATCCTCACCCAAGTGCCTTGGAAGATGACGTTATTTGGAGAAAGGTCTTTGCAGACGATCAAGTTAAAATGAGGTAATGAGCCTAGGTCCTGATCTTACGTCTGGCGTCCTGATAAGAGGAAATTTGGACGGGGACGTGCACACAGGGAGAATGCCACGTGAGGTTGAAGGGAGAGCCTTAGATGCAGCAACTGCAAGCCCAGGAGCCCCAGAGATGCCCGCTCTGCAAACCAGAAGCTGGGAGAGAGGTTCAGAACAGACCCTCCCTCACAGCCCCAGAAGGAGCCGGCCCGGCTGACGACTTCCTCTCTGGAGATGACAAATCTCTGGTGTTTCGCCCATCAGTCCAGGAATGGATTAACAAGCTGGGGGACGTGTAGACCATGGAATACTATTGAGCCATTAAAAAGGATGGAGACTTTGCATCTTTTGTATTAACCTGGATGGAGTTTGAATACATTCTTCTTAGTAAAGCTTAACAGGGATGGAGAAGCAAGAATCCAGTGTACTCGATTCTCATGTGAAGCTAGTTGGATGGTCTAATTCACGCCCACATAGAAGTAAAACTCAATTCAACTCAAGCTGGGGGAGGGGAGCCAGGGAGGGGGAGAAGGAACCAAGGGGATTGGTGTGCGCCCACTTAATGAGAGCAATGTCAGGGTATATGGCACACTTTGGGGTGCAGGACACAACCACAAGAGGGACTCTACCTAACAAATTCAAATATTGTGACCTGGGTGTCTATACCCTCACATTAACCTGAAATTAAAAAAAAAAAATTTAACTCTGTTGTTTAAAAAATGTGCTACATGTACCACCTGATATGTAGCATAGGGTAGACTGGTGCACCCCGTGTCCCCACCCAGCAGCAGCTGCTCTCTCCTCCCTGGCTATCATCATCGTTGTCTGGTCCTGACTTCCTCGTACCAGAAGCTAAGTTTAAAACTACATTGCAACCAGGTGCAGTGGCTCATGCCTGTAATCCCAGAACTCTGGGAGGTGGAGGCAGGTGGATCACCTGAGCTCAGGAGTTCAAGACCAGCCTGAGCAAAAACAAGGCCTCATCCCTAAAACTAGCCAGGTGTTGTGGAGGGCGCCCATAGTCCCAGCTACTCAGGAGGCTGAGGAAAGAGGATCGCTTGAGCCTTAGAGTTGGAGGTTGCTTTGAGCTATGATGCCACAGCACTCTACTAAGGGCAACAAAGTAAGACTCTGTCTCAAAAAAAAATTTTTTTTAAATAAATAAAACTACATTCCAAGTCCACAGTCACCAGGGAACACCCAACCCACAAGCACCCAAGATCATGCCTTCTCTGTGAGTACAGTCTGTGGCTTCTAAACATCTGCAGCAAATGAAAAGGGCTGGAATGTCATGATTCCTCCCACCCCTGTGCTTCTTCACGGTATGTCATTTATCTTTAGCAGAGTGGCAGAAAAATGTCCTTCAAATGACAGTTTCATGAAGTTAAGCATGATTTTGGATAAGTGAGCCCCAAGAGCTCAATAAACAAATATGAACAGATGTTCCAAATTGGGGAGGAATATGACAATGGAAGAAGAGGGAATAATGTTGCCAGACTGACATTTCATCCCCAGGCCCTGTCTGGGCTCCCAGTCACCAGTACACCTGCTGCAGGAGCAGCATTTCGATATGATTTAATAGACTCAGTAATGAGTTCAAAAGTGCAGCATGCACATAACTTCATTCGAAGGCCTGTAAATGAGAGTGATCTTCTAATGAGGAATAATAAGTTGCATTTCCCAGCCTGTGCTTAGGAAGGCACAAGCAGTGCAACTCTCTGGCTCAGAGACAAAACCTCCCCTCCCTCTCCCTCCCTGCTAGGAGGCGGCCAGCCACCCAAAGGGCACTCCTAGCTTTCCTGCAAGCAGCCTCCTGGCTGCAGAACCAGGTATTGTTGGGCTGTAGAGCTGGGGGTACTCCAGCCAGTACCACCAAAATACTACCCTCCCCACACCCAAAATCGGCCTCACAGTTTGCCAAAGCATCTGTAGGACAGATGCTAAACAGAGAAAGCAGAACCGCATGCCCTAGAGAGAAAAAAACATCGAGCACTGGACTAGATAAAGTCTACTTCAGAGAAAACAGATGTAATTCAATGAAAAGTTTACAACTTTAGGACAAGATAATTCTTTTGTGTGCTTTAGCAGAGCTCAGTCAATCTATTAAATCACCCTTGAGTACCTACTCTGTGCCAACCATAGCACAAGGTGATGGGTGAGACAGACACAGCTGCTGCCTGGTAGCTAGTAGTGGGCAAGAGACCAGGCTCTGGGGTAGGCCCAGCCAGATTCCCTTCTCCATCGCCATTCTGTCATTTCTAAACTGGATGATGCTAGAGAAGTTGTCTCACCTCACCAAGCCTCAACCCCCTCATCGGTAGAACAGGGCCAGTACCCCACCCATGTCCTAAGCTTCCGAGACCGAGCATTGTAGTCACCTGAAAATGGAAGCTGTGTTTATGTTAATGTAAAAATGCTAATACATCTCTCCTAGTAGATTTATTTGTAAATGTCTTTCATGAGCATATATTCTGTCTTCCCAGCCAGCAGCAGATACTTTCAAGGGTATACGCCATGTCTTCTTTCTCTTTCATGTCCTCCAACTGCTTGTAGCTTCCTACAAGGATGGCTGCCCAGCCGTCCTACAGCAGTGTTTCAGACATCTGTAAAGAAAATGCCAGAAAATTACATAATAGAGAATTACAGATTATGAAGCAGCTCAGGAAGAATTAATGGGGTGCCATTAGGAGCAAGACGTGTGAACTGAAGATTGTCATGATGGGGATGTCTTGCTGTATTCCCAAAACAGAAAGCTATAAAGCTCTGTTCTTCCCCCTCCTTCATGAAAACCAGGCTAAACTTGAAACCACACATCTCTGGCTGCAGAAGCAATGGAAAGATTATTAACTCTATAGAATAACTTGTTTGTCATGTAAACTCACATAGCCCGTGTACATTCCTATAGGATACAGAATTGCATGCTTTTGATTTTGTAATAAAAGATTGACCTAGCTTTACAGCTCCCTGAAAAGGGGCATTATTTGCATATAATTCTGTAACATAACAATATCACACTCAAGCACAAGAGGACGTTACCTCTGCCAGACCCTTATAATCAAAAAGCTGTATGGAATGTGGCTTTTCACGTTTGAGTCCCTCAAAAGTTAGAGATGTCTTCTTAAGATAGGAATAAACTTGTGTTGTAAAATTTAATAAAATCCCCCTTGTTCAAAAATGAGATAGTGGCAGTCCCGGAGTTATAAATATCCAACTTAGTGTACAACTTTTAATTACAGAGGCTGTTACAGTAAGTCCTTCAGTTATAAACACTGAACTGACTTGCACTTAAGAACGGGTAATAGGTAAATAAATGTACCTGTTCCAACTTACGTACAAATTCAGCTTAAGAACAAACCTACAGAACCCTTATCTCATTGGTAACCTAGGGAGTGCCTATATTTAATGACAAAGGGGAGTTTATATTTGAAAGGGCAAAAGAAATCATTAGCTGCTTCCAAGAAAGTCATTGAACATGGAAGAGAGTGTCACACACATTCATCCCTTTAAGAGACTTACAGGTCCCCTCAGATGCTCCTAAAATAATTGGCAAGGAAGACAATGGGTTTGCTGCAAGTCGACCCTCCACAGTCTGCACCTCAGTCATATTCCTGACTCTTGCTTTGTCCCCCAGCCTTCTGTGGCTCTGCTCACTCCATGTGGTGGGCCCATTATGCATCCACAGGGCCCCACCTTTCCAGACTTCAGACAGCTTCCCCCTCCCTTGAATTGCTGGCCCTGCAGTGGCTTATCCCAGCCTCCCCACACCTGGGCCTTTCCTCCAGGGGCAGCAGCCCTGACAAGGCTGGGCCATGACCCAGACAGGCTGATACAGATGGCCACCTGCTTGTTCTGAATAATTTCATCTGCTCAAGACACCTGGAATGGACGATGCCTGGAGACTTTCAGTTCTGATTCTAAAAATTAATGAATAAATCTTCCCAGGAGAGCTGAGTGGAGAAATGCCCTATCCATTTAAAATCTAAACCAAGAAAAGATGGCCAATGGTAAGATAATTTACCATCAGTCCAGACCTATTATCGGCAGACATGAGGGCTGGTTTAGACATTCCCAAAATGAAAATGTAGGCTTTTTAATGACATGGATGTGTGATAAATTAGGGGCAGGGGGAGAATGGAGAGAGATGAGCATCTTTATCTTAGCATAACTAAGAGCTGATTATCCCTCACCTCTGAGGTTTGAATAAAAGGGAAAGAAAGCTGAGGAAAGCAATTAAGACGGCTTAATAAGGGTCTGAGAAGGTTTTGCTCCGAGCAATAATAATACAGCTTGGCAGTGGGAAGCAGGAAGAACGATTCAATCCTATTTAGTACATCTGAGACCAGATCTGCATGTGGAACTGAACACTGGTCATTTGTATTTGGATAATTCACCAGTTGCCACTAAGAAATTACCCAAGGGAATGCTTTCTGGGAAGGAAATGGGGGAGGGCAGCAGAGGACAGGCTGTGTCCTCTCACCTTCTTGTTCAAAGCCTGGACTCATTTGCATAGCCCTCCGAGGATGAAGTCTTTTCTGCCATTTGGTAGATTGCCATCAAATTTCAAGTGACATGATGCACGGCAGATTTATGCACCATGAAGCAGATACCGCAGGGGTTTGGTGTATTTGTGTTTCATTTCCAGTTAAACAATACACAGGGGGCTGTCACACTAACAAGGTTTATAATGATTGACTTGTTCAGCTGTATCGAGACCTTTACTTCAATAGAGCAGAAGCCTCAATAAACAGGAAATTTATATTTGAACAGATGTCTGTCTAGAGAGGCGGAACCCTATTTCTGCCTGGCTCAGTGAATCACATCCACTCCCCTCCAAAGTATAGGGCCTAGCTAACTCCTGGGCAATGCTAGTGATCTCTGGTCCACTAACATCCTACTCTTGTAATAGAATCCCGTAAAATGTGTGTTTAAGTCCTCTGAAAGAACCACCAGGCATAATTCAATACATGGCTATGCTCATTTTTAAACATGAATTCACGATTCTGAAAAATACAAACATCACACCAGAACAAAAAGAAAGCAGTTGCATCCCTATGATTCGGAGCAACTTAATTCCCTGAGCACCAATTTTCTCACCTGTAAAGTAGACATAGCAAAACCCAGTGTAAGAGTTGTCATGAGAATTCGATGAAAAGATATCTATAAAACCCTAGCACAGAGTTGTTGCCCAATAAATATTTGTTTAACAAAACACACACAGACGATACAAACAACCCTCTCGGCCTACCTGATCTCCCCTTTGGCAGACAAATTTATATCATTTGTGGCAGAATTAGGAACAGTAAGAGCAACCAGGAATACAGCAATTCAAGACACAGAGAGAAAAGAGTGTTTTCTTAGACCCTGGTCTGTCCAGTGAGCAAGTCCACCAACATGACTAGTTATGGCCATTACCAGGACACAATTCCCTGAGGAGCCAGATGAAACTTGCCAAGGAGTATTAAGATAGGAAAGAGTTGGCTCAGCACCTATAGCTCGGTGGCTAAGACACCAGCCACATACACTGGGGCTGGAGGGTTCAAACCCAGCCCGGGGCCTGCCAAACAACAATGACAGCTACAACAACAACAACAAAAAAAAATAGACAGTCATTGTGGTGGGTGCCTGTAGTCCCAGCTACTTGGGAGGCTGAGGCAAGAGAATCACTTAAGCCCAAGAGTTTGAGGTTGCCATGAGCTATGATGCTACAGCACTCTATGGAGGGCAATATAGTAAGACTCTATCTCAAAAAATAAAAAAGATAGGAAAGAGTTGAAGGAACTTGAAAAGAGCAATTTATTCTGGCCCTGGATTCAAAAATTCCTAGATATGTATTGAATAAATGAACAGACATATCCCTATATAACCACCTCCAGATGGTCCAGGGTATTTCAACAAACCACTTATGGATGGAGAATATATTATTGCACCTATGCTATGTGCCAGACTGATTTTACAGAGGTGGGAAGACAGACACTGCCTTTGCCTTCCTAGAACTCACTAGAATCACATAAATGAAAATAGAAATAATGATAAGAGCTATGAAGGAAAGTAGAGAATACTGTGAGAGTGTTTGTACCACGGAAGCCACTTTCTGAGAACTGAGATATGTGTGGAAATCAGCCAGGGAAAGAGTAAGGAAAAGAGAGATTTAAGCAGAAAGAACAGCACATTCTCAGAGCTGGAAGGAGACCTCCTTAGCTGGAACAGCATGAGCAAAAGAAAAATTGGCAAGAACTGGCCAAAACCAACTTGGGTAGAGTCTTCCTAGCCATGGTATTTACTTTGTATTTTATGCTAAATGCAAGGGGAGGCAATTACTTGATTATATTTTTGCTTTTAAGAAAAATCATTCTGACTACATTGCACTGAATAAATCAAAAAAATATAAAGTCGACATGGGGTGACTATTGCAGTAACCCTAACAAGGGGTGATATTGGTTCACACGAGGGTATGGAGAGAGATTTAATGTGTAGGTCTGAAGAATTGGCAAATTTGAAATTCAAATATTGTCACCTGGACAACACAACAGAATAGACAGTGGTACTACCTATGAGTGAATCAGGGATTGAGGAGGTGTCACCAGCCGCTGTCAACCTGAATGATCATTTCATGCAGGGCGCTGCTGGCAGGCCCTGACAAGGCTGGATGATAAGCTTATGTGCTGACATCTGGAGGGTTTTTGTTCACCTCCCAGGCCTGCTGTCATAGATAAGTTGGGGAACTGCACTCCATGGTACCGGTCAAACACCCAGGGCACACTGTGCACCCAGTGAAATGTGGACTAACTATAAATTTAGTCTAGAGTGAAAATGCTTTGAAGAAATAACCACTTTCAGACAGGAGGATGTTGCATGAAGAGGAACACATTTACCTCTGAGGAGGAATCTATTTAACATACACTATGATGAGTAATCACATTGCTGATGTTCGCTTTTACTGTGAGAATGAACAGAGCAGTAACAGACCAGTTCTTTCGGGAGATAACGCCACTGCTTTCTGGAATTCCTGGCTTTTCTGTAAATAAAAGTGAAGCTGTGGATCACTCATCTGCTTCTCCTTGGTTGGCTTGGGTGACAGGTGTGAATGGACTCCTTGATCCGGCAATAGGGGCAACATGAAAAGATCAAGAGTTTAACTCTGCACAATTCAAGTTTAAAATGTCAGCTGCAACCCCCAAAGTGGATGTGTCTAAAATGTAGTCACAGGTAAACATCTCGGGCTCAAAGAGAAGTCAGAGCTAAAATACAACCTGGGAAGCCACAGGCACGTGCACATGGTGAGCAAAAGCACCACAGGAGGGGCTGAGGTTGCCCCAGGGAAAGCGCAGAGGGGAGAGAGAAGAGGGCCCAGCACTCCCAGGTCGCTCAGGGAGACTCGCTGCAGGAACCCATGGGATGGGAGGAAAACTGCAAGCACGTCCTGCCTGGGAAGTCAAGAGGGGAAAGCATTTCAACAAAGGAATGTTGGAGGGTGTTATAAACGAAGTAAAATGGGGGCTGAAATGAACGCATTGGATTTACCCACAAGCAACTTTGGTAAGTACCGATGCAATGGAGTTCTGAGGACAGAAGCCCGGCTGGAGAGGGAAGAAAAGACAGAGGTAAGAGGAACGTGGAGAGTGAGCAGACCACACGGAGGTGGGGATGTGGAAACGTAGTCACGGAAGAAAGACCAGGCTCAAAGGAGGAGGGCGGCCATGGTTGTTCTTCATCACGGTTGTCTTTGTCATTGTCATTGTCATTGTCATTGTTCCTGGTGGGAGAAACTACAGCATATTCTAACACTGACCAGACAGATCCACATAGATGCACAAGGCTAGAGGAAATGGGATTCAAAACATGCCTGCAGCTCCTGGCGTTGGGAAAGAGGAAGGGCATGTCCCGCATAACTGGGAGTAAGAAGAGGGCGCAGACTCAAGGGGCTGGGCAGCTCATGGGAAGGGAACATGGGGGTGTTTCCATCTGAGAGCTTCTCCCTCCTGTTCTGAGGCAAGATCATGTTCTGAGATCAAGGGAGAGTGAGGAGTTTTAAAAGGAGAATGAAAAAGGTATGAAATAGTACGAGGAAAGTAAGATGGAGATTACCAAAAAAAGGAAAAAAAGTAATACTACATTTGTCATGCCATAGGAAGACACTAGTTATGTTTGGTTATTGTGACACATAGTGTTACCATCTGCCAGGCTGTGTGATATTCTCCAACCATGCCAAGTTGTTCAAGCGCAGACCTGGAAAAGCATTGGAGGCTGGGTTCATCCAGAACTTGGCTTTTGTCAGGTTCACAAAAGGAACACAAGAGACATGAGGGTGTTCGCAACAAAGGAACAAGAAAGTCCAGGCTGGTGAAGAGGAGAGGGAAAGCAGGAGGATTGAGAGAGTGGAGATGGAGGTAGGGGTGTGG
This sequence comes from Perodicticus potto, assembly GCA_963574655.1. Classification (NCBI taxonomy): domain Eukaryota; kingdom Metazoa; phylum Chordata; class Mammalia; order Primates; family Lorisidae; genus Perodicticus; species Perodicticus potto. The sequence continues at coordinate 49,576 of CAUYRH010044853.1, forward strand.
TGGGGGAGCAGGAAGGACAGCAGGCAGCTCTCAGGAGCGGGTATGCCATTCGGAGATCCTCTAGAGATGTGAACCTCCAGTGATGACAGCCATCAGAGCATGGCCAGAGGACAGGGCTGCTCAACCTAAGAATAGAGGTAGAAGTCCTTGTGGAGGAAGTGCTCAAAAGTTGAAGGGATAGAATGTTGAACAGATTTATCTGAAGATAGTCAAAGCAACTAGGACAGAAGTTGAAGTGGATGGGAAGACTGAGACCAGGGTCTAAAGTCTTTAGAGATAGATGGAAAGTATCAAGGAGATTAACTTACCAACAAGTAAGGAAATTACAATCAAAAGCAGGAGAAAGGGGACCCTGGGATGGGTTGAACCTCAAAAGACCAAAATTTTTATTAAAGGAAAGAACAGTTACATCTGAAAGTGTCATGAGGAAGAAACAAAGACACCTACCCCACTGTAAATCAAACATAGGAAAATGACCTCTGCTCAAAGACACCTCCAGAAGCCTAATGGCCTTTTGGCTGGAGACATCATCTTGCAGTAATTCACCAAAATGACGATCACCAAGGGAAAGAGGAGAGGTACCCAACACATGTTCTCTAGGCCTTTTAGGAAACATGGAGTTGTTTCCTTGGCCACATGCATGTGGATCTACAAGAAAGGTGACATTGTAGACATCAAGGGAATGGGCACTGTTCAAAAAGGCATGACACACAGAGGTTATTATGGCAAAACCGGAAAAGTCTACAGTGTCACCCAGCATGCTGTTGGCATTGCCATAAACAAAGAAGTTAAAGGCAAGATTCTTGCCAAGAGGATGAATGTGGGCACCAAGCATGTTGAGCACTCTAAGAGCTGAGATAGCTTCCTGAAACGTGTGAAGGAAAATGATCAGAAAAGGAAGGAAGACAAAGAGAAAGCAACGTGGGTTCAGCTGAACCACCAGCCCACTCCACTCAGAGAAGCACACTTTGTGAGAAGCAATGGAAAGGAGTCTGAGCTGCTGGAACCTGGTCCCGATGAATTCCCGGCATAACAGGTGTCAAAAGTAAAAGGCTACTCTAATAATGAAAAAAAGGAAATATAACAACAATAATAATAATCACAATTTTTTGAGTGCCAACCCTGTGCTAAGAATGCTTTATACATTACTTTAGAAAGAACATTTTTATTTCCATTTTGCAGATGAGGAAACTGAAAGTTGAACAGAGACAAAGGAATTTGCATTATCTGTCTAGTAAACGGCAGAGCCGAAGCCATAACCTGAAAAAATATTACAGCTATTGAATTGTTCTTGAGGGCTTGTTATACTGACAGGATGTAATGCTTCTTTTATATCCAGACAGATCTTGGAGAAGCCATTATTCTGTGGACTAACTTGAGTAATGTGAGTGGTGGCAGACTGCCACATTCAGGTGAGGTGATCATATCAGTCTGTGTCCCCGAGGAAAGAACAAGATGTCTTCCCTCCCCGCCCCTCACTTCTCCTTCCCATCACTCTCCTCCTCTGAACTCATGAGAGCTGCCTCACATTCATCCTTGACTCCCCAGAGTCTAACAAAGTGCCTGGCACGTAGGAGCTGCTCAGTAGGTATTTGTTGAAGTGGAACCAAGAAAGCATCCAGACTACCCAGCAAACTTACCTTCCCTCGCTTGCTGAGAAGAGGACCAGGGAGATGGGATGAACTGAGTCTCTTATTCTCGTTTTTCTGCCTCTCAAGAATGAGTCAGAAATGTAGTCCCTTTGTTTTACATAATAATAATGTGATAAAACAGGCACTCTGGCCTTTTAAGGATGGTCTGAGTTTTAAGGAAGGATTCAAGCCTGAAGAGAGTGAAGCAATTTCACACTGGCATGGAATTCTCCAATTCCAAAGCCTTGGTCTTTTGACTTCCCCAGGGAACGAGGACAGAGAAAAACTGGCTCCCCTGTACTATGAACTCCTCTCCCTCTCGCCCCAATTTTTAATCTTGAAACATCTAGATATTAAAGATAAAGAAATAACGGAAGAACTAAGATAAAAGCCCACTACTCAAGCCCAAGCAGCTCAGTCTAAAATGATCACGTGTGTGAAGTCTGAAATGTTCAGTCTGGCCAGATTTAGTACACAAATGTTGAATTAGCACATTTCCACATGCGGGCTAGTCCCTCTATGCAGAAAACCCACAGAAAGTCACCACTTCTCAGAAAGATGACTGTGATTCCAATGTGTACATATTCCACTAAGTCAGTTTCCATAGTCTCCTTTCAAGTTCCATGACTGAGGCTGGTGTCACGGTCTGAAAACCTAGCAAGGACTCTCTGATTGGTGTTAATTCTAGAATGCAACTGGGAGAATCAACACCTGCTGCCTACTCATCAAAGCTGAGTGTGGTCGGGTCAACCAATCCATGCATGCATATATCCAGGCCTGACAATGGAAAAGGGCATGGACACAGGCTGGGCTCCAATTTAATCCATCGTCACCACGCCGTGTGCCTATATAACATGCCAGTGATTCTACAAATGGGGCAGCCCTAGGTGACTCCAGCTGACTTCAGTCTGTAGACTCACATCACCTTTTCTTTAAAATGTCATTGAGCCAGGCATAGTGGCTCACACCCATAATCCTAGCACTGGGACGCTGAGGCAAGTGGATTTCCTGAGCTCAGGAGCTTGAGACTGGCCTGAGCAACAGCAAGACCCTGTCTCTACTAAAAGTAGAAAAACTAGCCAGGTATACTGGCACAGGCCTGTAGTCCCAGCTACTTGGGAGGCTGAGACAAGAGGATTGCTCAAGCTCAAGAATTTGAGGTTGCTGTGAGTGAAGCTGAGGCCATGACAGTCGTCTACCCATGGTGACAAAGTGAGACCCTGTCTCAAATAAATAAATAAAATGTTATTGAAACACCTCTTTTCCTTTTTTAGTATTTCACAATTTCAAGCAATTTCAGTGCTCTGGAGGTTGTCGGTAAGTCCCCACATCTGAGCACCTCCTGACAGTGAGCCTGTTGTGTTGGTGAAGCTTCAGGTGTGTCCTTCAAGATGGATGGACGTAAGATGGTGGGCGGTCCAGGCCAAAGACAGAGACCAACAAATGTCAAAGGGAAGGGCTGGAGCAAGAAGACCAAGTGCTGAGTCTCCAGGAAGCATCATTTTGGATTCTTCTTCAACATCTTTACATGTCCAACGTGTTTGGATTCTGCTCCAACAGCCGAGATCCTCCTATAGGAGATAGGGGAACATTGCAATCCACTTCCCAACTTCTAACTTTTATTGGCTCAGTGCTGTCACCAAGCAATCATGCTTCCTACATGCCAGGCACTGTCCTGGGTTCTTTAAATGCCTCTCTCGTATCACTCTTATGGTTTTACCACATTACTAGCCCCGCCTTGTATATAAGACTGAGGCACAATGGTACTGCTCATCAGTGAGCAATTTGTAGACTTCATGGCACTAGTGTGTGACCATTACGCAATGGAGCTTCCCAAAAGATAAAAATCTCAAATGCTTAGATGCAACTTGGCATTAGCAGCCCTGTTTGCCAAGACACAAAACTGTTATTCCTCTCCAACTTCATCTCATATCCACAACTCAAACACTCAGGGGACAGAGAAGACAGAAAATCTGCCAAGCGCAGAAGAGAAATGTCAGAAATTAGTTGCAAGTTGCAACAGAAACATGAGGGTTAAGGACCTTTGGGTGGCCTAATCTTCAGGATATAACGGGGAGACTTCTCTAGACTTTCAGTGAACACAATCATGAAACATGGTAGGAAGCTGAGGTCCAGGGTCTAAAATTACCACCTAGTGGGCTCCAGCCCACAAAGAGAAAGCATTACTCCTTCCCGCCACCTTCCCACCAAGTGATAGGGACGTTGAAAGATGTGGTGAGTCTGTTTTCTGCTACCATGCGTGACTCCAGACTCCCGTGAACACCTATGGAAAGAGGATCTCAGGCGTTAGAAAAAGGTGGGACTCACGGCTTCAACAAAGAGAAAAACAGATCCGCAGGAGCCTGGTGGCACAGAATGTCAGAAAACATGAAATGTTCTTGGTTTCAGTCACGTATACAAATTATGAACCCGTTGGGATTTATCAGAAATGTTTTGTGGGCCAACTTTTCAGTGCAATGCTATGATCAGGCTGGGGTGTGGAGAACTGGCAGCTGACATATGATGGCTTGTTTTGAGTTTGATTCTGGGTTCCTCCCCACAGTTTATACTTCCAGGGCACTCCAACGACCAGCTGAGTCAGCACCTGGCAACCAGCTCGAGCCTCCCTGGGGAGAGATTTGTCCCTGGAGACATCATACTCGATTAAACCACACTGCAGCTTCCGAAAGAAAGCTCTCAACCGTGTGCCGCTCTCTAAATGCCCACAGGATCACTACACAAAGCCACCAGGCTCAGCCCACTGTTCTGCTCTGCCTCACTTTCTGGATTCGTGAGGGCACCCAGTGTTGGGTGCTAAGACCTCCGCTACCAACTTTCACCAGGTTCTCTCTTTACCCTTCATAACTAACGCAGAAGGGATAGGAAGAAGAGTCAACTGAGGCACAGACAGGGCAGTTGGCTTGCCCGGGTCCATGTTCCAGGAAGGCACAGAACTAGGATCCAGCTCCCTTCACAACGCAGACCACGGTCTGCAGCAGGCACTGAGTCCACCCCCAAATGACTCAGACATCGCCACAATTCTCGAGAAATCAACAGTCTATCGGGGTGTGGCTCACCTCGTGGGCTTCAAATCCAGATTTTTCTCCTACTTTTTAAAATACGATTTCGACTCCAAAACATTCATTGTCTGTATTATTCACTTGGCCCTTAGCACAGACTCTCTGGAATAATACACAGGGTGCCAAAAATAAGTAGACACATTCTAAGAAAGCAAAAACTGTATTAAATTTGAAATACTCAAGGCATGTTTCACTTCTGCCATTAGAAGAGGTGCTCGGTGTAACTTTGTATTCATCTTTTGGTCTAGGTATCTATTGAGCATTACCACTTTAATACAGTCTTTTTCCTCTCCTAAAATGAATACACATTTTTTGGCACCCTCTGTACCTATCTTCCTACCTGGATTTTAAGATAACTGATGGCAAAGGCTATGTCATGAGCCCTTTTTCCTGCACCTAGCACCATATCCTGCACTTAAAGGGCTGGCTCAGTAGCCTTTTTTTTTTTTTTTTTAATCTCCCACCTTATTTCTTTTTTAATTTCATAATATTACACATTTTGGTTACATAATTTGCTTTTTAAGTCAACATTTCAAGTGTGCCCTTCACCCAGAATATATGCATTGCACCAGTTAGGTTAGTCCCATGCAAAGTTAGAAGTTTTATATTTCCGAATATTAGGGGGAGACACCTGTTTTGTTTACATACAGAACTACAGATGGAGTCAAAGTTGCACACGTGCCCTTCACCGAGATAGCACTGTGCCCAACAGGTGTGGTTTTACCCATCTCCTCCTCCTCGTTCCTCCACTTTGGTTTTCATTTTTTTCCCCTGTCTGGATGCTAGTGGTGCTGACATGGGAGAGTGATTGAGACTGGTACTGAGGAGAGGAGCAAGGCTTGGAAAGCCTGGGTTGCCTCAGGACCAATAAGAAGGCAGGCTCGCGTGGATGCATTATGATTAAAACTCGTTTAAGGAAACACTACACTCCCGCAGCCTTCAATTCAAAGCATAAGCTTTAGAGCCAAGCTAACTACACTTGAAATTCATTCCCACTATTTTCGAATTAACCGCGTGACCCTAAGCCTATTTTTAACCTCTCCGGACCTCCTCTCTTTATCTGTTAAGTGACAGTAACAGTAGCCACAACCCACTCTTGAGAAGTTTTAAGTATTCAACGAAAGCTGCCTCTCACTATTATCTTCAGAGACGTTTGCTTTCATGCAGTTGTACACGGTCACAAGATTGGTGGGACGAACCACAGGGCGACAGGCCTTGTTTGTGGATTCGTTTTAAATAATAACTTCGAAGGGACAGTCTCAGTTTAGTGTGCATTTAGTTTGATGCTTCTCTGCCTAGAGAATAACAATTTAGTCAATAAATATTTATTAAATACCCATTGTGTGCTAAAAGGTAGACACCTAAGGTACAGCTTCTTCTCTCGAAGAGCTCAGAGTCAGGACAAGGAGAAACCAATGTGTTACGGAACACAAAGACGGTGCATACAGCCTTCCTGAGGGAGTCAAAGGAAACCTCTAGGACGGGCCATGTTTGTACGGCATTTTGCAGAACGAGGAGCAGTGAGCCAGATTAAAAAAGAGAGAGAGAGAGAAAATGATAATGAATATTTATACAGAGGTATAAATATTTCAGTTACATGGATTGCTTTTTTATAGTTATGATACCATGTGTTTTCATGTGTCCTGACAATTTACAAAGAGTTTTATAGCAATAAACACTCCCCTCCTTAAAGAAAATGGGTCCAAATTGTGGGCACGCAAGTTGCCACAGACCCAGTCAAGGTCCTTCCCTGCCTGGGGATTTTTTGAATTTGAACTGGTGGAAAATCACGTCTTTGTTTGGTCACAAGCTACAAAAGGTGAGAGGAGAGAGCTGCCTGCCACCGTGTCCCCAGCTGAGCAGAGGAGCAGCTGGTAGGAGAGAATGCAGCTGCCTGGCAGAGAGGCAGAAATGAGAGAGACGGAGTTTGATATACAGGATCTTGTCCCTAAGGCCAGTTTCCCCTGCCCTTTCCACTGGGGTTGCACGCCCTGATGATGACAATGAATTCTTAGGATAATATTATTGCTCATGAGCGTGTGTGGAGCCCTTAATAGGTACTCACGGCCGCGCCAAGCTCCTCACTCTTCCAGCAGTACCAAATTCTTTTGTAAACTGTAGGCAAATAAGGATCAGTTGCCAGACAAGGAAGAAATCAGCTACAATAACTGCCTGTTTCTTATCAAATTGAATTAAATCCCCACTTAGCCAGCAGCTAAAAACTGTGTCTCACTTAAGCAGCATCATTAGATAGTCAGTATAGACAATGAAATCTACTCGCTTGTTGCTATTTTTTGACTCTCCTGCTGAGTCCAAAGGTGGCTTTGTACCGTGGAAAAGACAGTCACTTAAACCCAGCCTTGCATTTGGCTCTATCAGGATACTTCTCATGCTTCCCAGCCTGGTGTCAACCTGATGCTCCCCAGAGCTGACACCCTCAAGGCCACCAGCTCCCCGCAGCTCCTAGTCAATCTCATTTTAAAATGAGTGCCTGGACCGTACTCTGCCAGCAATAGTGACTCAGGTGTGAACCGTAGCTCTGTGCGCCCAGACATCTCAGTCTCTAGCAATGTCTTCCCAAGGATCTTTAACACAGAGCCCCGTACCTTTCTATTTCCAGGTGCACATTCTCACTTCATCAGCAAAGACAATTCACTCGGGGCCACAGCTCCAAATTGCCAGCATGCTCAGCGCGCTCAGCGCTGACAGCGTAACTTTTCCTTTTTCACTGTTCTACTTACTGCTGTTGCCAAAGACAGTTTCCACAAAGCATTAGAAAAATAACAAGCTCACAGATGTTTGGCCCTATATTCTGAGTAGATGTGATGTGTCTCAGTAATTTTTTAACAATATAGGAATTCTAAAATGGAAGCTAAACAGATACTGTTCTCCCCATTTTACAGATAAAGGACAGCACAAAGGCTACCAAAGTGACAGCCAGACAGGGACCCCATGCATCGAGTCTAGGGTGCTCTAAGAAGAGGGTAACTCAAATGAAAGAAAAAACATATGTAGGGTCTAGGGAGGGGAAGGACAGAGGAGGGAGAAGGGAGGAGGGAAGGTCATTGGCGGAATCCCACCCAAGGTGAACCAAGTGAGGGTGTTCAGCACAACCCCTGGTGAAGGGCTCAACTGCAACTTGAACTTTACCTTAGAAATGAAAACATTGTAACCTAAACATTTGGACCCTCATATTCATCTGAAATAAAAAAAGAAGATGGTAGCCATTATAAAGATCTAAATCCTGGGGCAGCACCTGTGGCTCAAAGAAGTAGGGCGCCGGCCCCATATGCTGGAAGTGGTGGGTTCAAACCCGGCCCCCACCAAAAACTGCAAAAAAAAAAAACCTAAATCCTAAACCAATAAAAAAAAAATCATTTAAGTTTAAAGCCTTGGGCAGCGCCTGTGGCTCAGCGAGTAGGGCACCGGCCCCATATACCGAGGGTGGCGGGTTCAAACCTGGCCCTGGCCAAACTGCATCAAAAAATAGCTGGGCATTGTGGTGGGCGCCTATAGTCCCAGCTACTTGGGAGGCTGAGGCAAGAGAATCGCCTAAGCCCAAGAGCTGGAGGTTGCTGTGAACTGTGACTCAACGGCACTCTGCCGAGGGCGATAAAGTAAGACTCTGTCTCTACAAAAAAAAAAAAAAAAAAGTTTAAAGCCTTGGTTGTTTTTCCTTCATATGTGTTTTGGACTCTATGATTCTTGGCCTTGATAAATATATATTATGTGTGGAGAAAAATCATTTAATATTTATCTCCTTTGGAGAAACTATCCAAAACGCTTCTAAAAATAATGATTCATTTTCATACAGTGAATGGAAGTGGGTCTTATGCAAACAATTTCTCTTTTCATATCTTGAAATGAAAAGACAGGAGCACCACAAAAACCGACAGGTAAAAAAATTTTTTTCCAAACTAAGGGCTTCAGGAACGACTTTTGGAGTAAAATGTCTGAGTGTTCCCCACACTTCACCTCATGGCATCTTCCTGGCAGATAAATCACAAAACTCCCCAGGAAAATGGTTCTTTCCCAGTTTCTTCCCCAGGAGAGATTTTAAATGTTGATCATTCTCTCATTAGGGAAATAGCGTTCATTTGACCGGAAGAACTTTGTCAAAACAACCCCTACTCACACTGAGAAGAGCAACACAGTTGTCAAATGGAACTGTTTTGGTGGCCTCCCTGGTGTCCTAAGAGAACACAGTGAAAGGATGAGATGACGGGACTCTCAAGTAGCAGCAGATAATGGGGGACTGTGTCCCAGAGTAGGCAAGGAACATTTTCAACTAAAAAATTTAAAACAATTAAAAAATCATGCCAACGACGGTTCAAATACTAGCCTCCAGGGGTCGCTGTTAAATTTCATAGCTACTTCAACCGGCAAGTCTCCAAGGAGCCAAGCAAGTCAAAAACATTTTTCTCCTGCCAGAACTTTCATAACTTTTGCCAAACATAAACACTTAATGACAAAATATGTTGGGAACTTAATATTCCTTGACACTCATAATAAAATCTTGCCATTTTAAGGAAAAAATATGAAAAATAATAGAAAAGCCAAACTTAAAAAATAAAATATACGTATGTATTCCTTGACAAATCTAATATTGATTTGATGTACAACCTGTACATCGTGAATTTTTACAAATCTTTTAATTGCAAGGAGAAAAAGTGATTTTTAACACTTCACAGCTAGGAAATTCACATAACTTGCAGACTTACGAGGCACCCATTAGCAAATGCTTATCACTTCTTCTCCTAAAATCATCCATTGCCCATTTCTGTACAGCTTATAAACACATAGGAAAAGAAGGATGAATTCAAAGGTGGGCAGAAAAAAGGCCCAGGAAACAACTCAATAGAAGGATTATACTCTGTTCATATGTGCTAATACATAGTGTACATATGTGTGTGTGTGTGTATGTCATATGAACAGAATATTTATGTACATAAGGACAGACTCATATATTAGTCAGTATTCTTACATATCATGTAATAGGCAGGCTGTTACAATGCCAGAGACAGTAACATATTATTTATAAATTCTCTTAACATGGCAAGTATACAAAAGTGGCAAAATAACTTAACCTCAGAACCAATGAGAACACCTAAGTAATCACAAACTGAGCATTCATTTTATTTTTATTTTATTTTATTTTATTTTATTTTTTTGCAGTTTTTGGCCAGGGCTGGGTTTGAACCCACCACCTCCGGCATATGGGGCCAGTGCACTACTCCGTTGAGCCACAGGCACCGCCCTGAGCATTCATTTTAAATATACATATTGGATCTATCAGATCTATCAGCATAGAGTATAAATGTCTTAATGCAATAACTAAGTAAATGAGATGTGGTATAAATTAACCAGTATGATGTATACATTCCTAATTCTATATGAAATCATCACATTGTACCCATAAATGCATTAATGTATACATGATCTATGTGCTTGTGATTTAATTTTTTAAAAGATAATTTAAAAAAAGATTATTTAAATTGGCTTGGCACCCATAGCACATTGGTTACGGCGCCAGCCACATGTACCAAGGGTAGCAAGTTCAAACCCAGCCCGGGCCTACTAAACAACAATGACAACTGCAACCAAAAAATAGCCAGGCGTTGTGGTGGGTGCCTGTAGTGCTAGCTACTTGGGAGGCTGTGGCAAGAGAATCTCTTAAGCCCAAGGGTTGGAGGTTGCTGGGAGCCGTGATGCCATGGCACTCTTCCAGAGGTGACATAGTCAGACGCTGTCTCATAAAAAAAAAAGATTATTTAAATTTATTTCTGGCCCACAATAACATTTTCCAAACTGTATTCCCTGGTGAAAGAAGTTTGGAAATGCTACAAACCATTTCCTGCTTTTGGAAAATCAGAACATGCAGAAAGAGAGCTGTTTAATTTTGTTTCTTCAACCTGGCATTTCTTAATTTATGGCAATTAATTTGAGCACCAAACATATTCTTCATCAACTATCTTTTCATTTCTCCGGAAATGAACAGTAAAACATAATGAACAATAAAAATAACATGATAAACACAGTTTGGAAAACACTGGCCTCACATTTTAGTTAGTGCCAGGAAAATTTAAGAATTTTTAAATGCTAAAAATAAATATTTATTTTTATTTTCTTCTTTCTTGGAGACTATTATCCAGAGAATCTTTGTCTGTCCATATTATAATCCAATTTCGTCAGTTTCGTTTCCATATGTCATGCTCTACTGCTATAAAAATGCACATTCGTATACTAAGCTTTATCAGTTCCACACAGTGGTAATAGTTTATATTTCTCCATAAGAAGCCTGAAATATCCTACAGGCATTTTGTAACACATTTTTATAACACTACTGTGACACAAGTGGAGATTGATTGTTCCATTTTACAGATGTACAAAAGGCATCTTAGAAGGAGTGAACCACAAGCAAAGTTGGAAATAAAACTCACCCATTGAACCTTCAGAATGTCATCTTTCATCCAGATGGCAATGTTCCCGCACAAATTAAAAGTATGATTCTCTCTCTTTGTGGCCATTTTCTTGGGAAAAAAAGTAAAATAAAATAAAGAATAAGTGAAAAATACTATAGATGGACTCTTCTTTACAATAGAAATCTTTGCTCAAGGATCTTTCCTGCAAGGACTCTGAATAACAAGCTAAGGGAGCAACCTCCTCCCGCCAGGAAGAGCCAGGTCTTGGTGATTTCATTCTAAGGGTGAGCCAAAGAGCCCAGTATCAATCATCAATTTACAAGTACCTACTTCCTCTTCAAAGGACTACAACTAGGGTTTGCATAGTCAATTGCCCTAGGCCACTAAACAAAAAACAAAATAGCCCAAAAAATTGAAATAATTTTAAATCTCTCAAAATAATTGAGTCTTCTGCATTTATTTAATATGCTTAAAAGAGTTAATGATTATTAAATCATGGTTACTATTGCTATTCTCACTTTCAAATGGTTTGGAAGCTGTCATTTAAGGAAAAGCTTCCTAATAGCTTTTCCAACTCCTTATACACACACACACACACACACACACACACTTGCAATTATTTTCTAGTCCCTGCCAGGGGAGAAAAAAATCCAAAACAGCTCTAAGCTTAGGCTAATTGTTGGCCATCTTTGTTACTATTTGGAGAAAATTTAAAGATCCATAGGCTGAGGTTCAATGCTGGAGCAACGCTTAGTTCCTCCTGCACTGGCGCCCTTGCAAGGCATCCTGAGAACTCAAGTCTAGTCCCAGGATCTCAGCCCAGGTCTGAGCTCCTCCTCTGTTGACTGCTCCACCTCCCAGATGCTGCTCGCTGTCTTCATGGTTTCCAGTGTATTTCTATCCTCTAGATTATTCCCATTGCCAGCCTCAGGTGCTACAGGCTACTCAAAGACCAGGCTGCCCCACAGCCATGTCTGTGCTCTTGTCCCCTCCTTGGCCACATGGACTGTCCGACAAAGTACTGCTAAGTTCTAAACACTTAAGTTTAAGCATCCAGAAATGTTCGACTATCCCAAAGACACTGGAAAAAACAAAGATTGGACATTTCATGAGCGAAAAAGTAGACACTCACAGCACCATATTCAGAGAAGACTGTGTACAAGCAGAAGGAAGGTCTCAGGCCTGTCTCTACAAACAGACACCTCTCACGCTGACCTCTGCTCCTTCCCTGTGAAACTGCCCACCCACCACCCACCCCCGTCACCAATGGAGAGAAGAATTGCCAGATGGAAGTGCGGTAGTCCACAGCACAAATTGTCCATTCCTATTGCCTTGGCTTTATCCCATGTCCATCACTTACTAATTATATCATCTTTGGAAAGTTACTTGGCCTTTCTAAATCTCAATCTTCACATCGGTAAAATGGGGGAAACAGTCACTAACCTCATTTTGGTAAAGACTAAATGAGACCATTCACGGACGACAAGGAGCAAGTACCGAGGACGTAGTTGACACTGGATAAATGTCAACAATTCGTGTTAAGCCCTTTTGCTTCAGTTACACTCCAACAGAGGAACAAGAAATAAAATAACTCCTGCCTGAGAATGGCAAAATAGGCTGAAAGTGCTTAACTGTTGTATTTTTTCTCGACCTGTCAATTTTATACCTCACTTTCGTCACTTCGCTAATGACAGCTGGCCCAGGACACCGTGACAACTAGCAAGTCAATAACCACAACATTTCTCAGCACTGGAATCCACCCTGGCAAACTTCTGGAGCTACCTGAGTTCTCCTCAACAAGCTGAGAGTGAGAGGTAAGTTTCTGCTTGAAAAACTAATGAAAATCCAGGACTGCTTTCATCCTTGAATGCTTTTAAAGAATTCTTGCCCTAGGTGGCTCAAGTCTTTATTTGTTGACTTCCTGGCCTTTTTCTATGCTAGGGTTACACTGCTGGGCACCCCTCTTTCCATGCTAAGGTTGAAGTTCTCAATGCTCATAAGCAAACCAGATGTATGGTCTTGATGACTTTCAGAGAGAGAATACGACCTTCTTCAGGGTCCTCCAGCACTGCTTTCACCTTGGCTATTCCTCCCTAATTTGAAAAATCGTCTAGAACAGTGGTTCTCAACCTTGCTAATGCCATGGACCTTTAATACAGTTCCTGTGGGTCGTGCCACACAGGTTGAGAACCGCTGATCTAGACTGATGCAGAAATGTATAGCACTGTGCAGATCATGAAATTCTTTCAAATTATGAAAGAATAGCAAAAGTTGTCCAGCTAAAGAAGTGTTTTCCAAAGATGTGGGTTCTGACCTGTTAGTGAGAAATGCAACTTGGTTGATCTCAAGAGAACTATTTTTAGTCAAAATAGACCCGGGATGACTTGGCTGCTAAGCAGGACAGGCACCTGCGGCAAAAACACTAGGCAGGCTGCATGTGGCCCACAGGCCATAGTGTGAGGACCCCTGGTCTAGAGCTTCATTTCCAGCCTAGGTTTCAAGAAGTCAGATGAATCCCAGACTATCTTGTTCTGTGTAGTAATAACCAGTGTGAGCTCAAAAATAAACACAAATACTATAGGTAAGGTGTCATATGGGAAGAAAATTTTGCTTTTTAATCATTTTTCATAAAATACCAAAAAGAATTTCAAAGAGCTTTCATTTAATTATTTCACAGTCTTAATAATTCACCAAGAGCTAGGGGTTTTTTTAATAAAAATAAGAAGTTTTTCTCTTAAGTCTCTACTCCAGCCTTTCAGGACTTTCTTGGTAGCTCAGCAAGAACACACAGCTGAGGATGAGGAGGCTTCAACCCACAGTGGAGGATAAAGCAGGGAAGTGGCAGAGGTGGGGAGCCAGAGACCTAATTGTGCCTGTACATTGACAAGGATAGCATTTTCCTCATTATATTTTCTTTGATCTATTCTAGAGGTGGGGAACCTGCAGCCTCAAGGTCATATGTGG
>CAUYRH010044854.1:0-24318 GCA_963574655.1 Perodicticus potto
GGATGATTAGGGAGGCATGAGAGAACAGCAAGTCATCCCAATTGCAGCTTAGAGGCTGGGAGAAAAATTTGGTAACCGGCTGTCCAGACACCCCCTGTATAGTTATGGATTTGGGAGATAAAAGACCAGGATTAGAGAGAAATACAGAAAAAGTTGCTCCAGTGTCCAAGAGAAATTTTCTCTCCTAGTGCTCACTATAAGGCAAACCTGGGGCTCTCGAGGGGTGATGACACAAGCTGGAGCCCCGGGCACTCTCAGTCCAGTTTGGGCTCCAATGGGGTCCCTGTCCCAGGAGGCCTTCACCTCCGGGGACAGGCCACCCTCCAGTGGTCACCCTTGTATTCTGGACAGGGGCCAAGTGGCTTGCCCAGCCATTGGTATTGCTGGGGGCAGTCTTCTCTGGAGAGACATACATCATTTCATTTTATCGTAGAAAATTATAGCAGGGAGAAAATGATGTGATTATGAACAGCCGTAGATTTCATACTGGAGAACGAATTCTCTGGGGTTTATGTGATGGTGGAACAAGGTAACTGATGTTTCAGTGCAAACAGGGAGTATCTTCCTGGCACATTAATTTTGGTCAAAGATTTGGGGTGGGGAGAGTGGATGAACTTAGATAATTGAAATAACTGGTAATCATTTTATATTTAAACAGTCATGGAAATATAAAAGGGATTGCAAAGTATGCACCAGAGTTGGTAGTAAGATAATCTTTATTAGAATTACATATGTAGAGTAGTAAGTGCTTTAGGATGTACCCTCAGACTTGTAAGGGATATTTTATGGAAGAACCGAGAGCGAGCCTCTTCTAGTAAGTGCATCTCTCTTCTTTTGTACATGAAGAAACTGGGGTCTCAAAGTTCACATCCCTATTGACTGAAGTGGGATTTGAACTCCCAGTTCACCGATTGATCTTGCCATGTTTTCTTCTCCTTGCCTTTTAGAAGCTCTAGTGCTGAACTAGACAACCATGAGTAAGCTCAGATGGTCAAATGGAGCTGAATTTGAAATCAGTCCTACTGAGAGAGGTGGTATGGGGCTGTGGAGTGAGTTGTAAGTAGCAGGCCTGGCTGTTTGTAGTCACCTTTCTCTGTAGCCTTTGGGATTTATACTACATTCCAATTTAATCCATGCATTTTTGCAAGAAATTGACAATCCTTTGGAAGATGTAATTAACTGCTCTTCTAGGACAAGCTAGCTCAATATGCCAGAAGTTAAATTTACCATGTCTTAGAATCACAGAATTTCAAAATTGAAAGAATCTTCTGGTGTTCTGTGTCATCATTCTTGGTGTATGTGTGTATGAGATGAGATAAAAAGATTTCTTCACATTTCTGATTTTCTCTGTTTGGAGTTAGACAAGCAGCTAGCCTGTGAGTCATTTGCCTGTTATATTGTTCGTGATGCCTTTAACTGAAGATGGCATTTTGCTCACTCTGGAAAAGTAAACTAGGGCAGTGGTGTTGATGACTGCTGATATGCTCGGTTGTTTGGAGATAATTTTACTCTTTCCATTGATAAGTCCACTTCCAGAGTCGTCAACTGAAAAAGTATGAATTTTCTTCACTGTTTTATTAGGACACTAGAAAGGAAAGGTACTCCTCTCTGGTAGCATGGAAAGCTGGATCTAGGTTAGTAATAATTTTCTTTTTAACTCATCCTGTCTTGTACAGTTCTAGTCTTTTCAGTGTTTCAGTGTAGGTGTTAGATCTTACTCTTCTTTATATATTTCTCATGATCATATTTCTCATGTTCTGCAGGCATGTGACATGTGCTCATTGATAATCCATTCTGGCAGGGTTGAAACCAGACAAGTTGACAGGCACAATAAATTTTGGTTTGCATTAAAATATGGTGACTATTTTCTGTTTATGAAAGTAATGTCTCATTATAAAAATACGGAAAATGCAGAAAATATAAAGAAAATTGCGTAACAATTTTGAGAATTAGCATTAACTAGTAAGCAACACATATATTAAAATTTATTTTTTTAATGTATTATATAGTAATAATTGAACTTTTATAGAACATGTAAATCATATGAAGAAGTTACTGTAGAAATGTTAGGCAGGGTGGCCATAAAGTTCATGTGCAATTTAAATAGATGTTACAACTATTTAAAGTGCACAAGAACTTCATGGATAGCTCTATGTTCTACTTTCTTCATGTATAGGCTTTTTGTCCGCATGTCATTTACATTTATCCTGTTTTCATGGCTGCATAATAGTCCATCATGTGGATAGAACTATTTATTCATATTCTTGATTGCTGATGTTGGTATTTCAATTCCTTTACTGTTGAAATACACATATTGCTTTGCTTATTTTTCTGATGACTCTTAGGAAGAGATCTCAAAAGTAGAGTTGCTGGGTTTAAGGCTTTTGACATGTTACAAAATGTTTCCCAGAAATGTAACATTGATCAATACTTCTGCAAGTGGATACCAGTGCCTCCCATCTTCATGGGCAGGGTAGGCTCTGACTCCTCATTCGTAGGGTTTGTAAATATTGGCTGTATTCTGGACCACTCCCTGCAAGAAGAGCACCCACCACACCACCTCTTCAGGACCTGGAACAGGTCCTCACCACCGTTTGAAAGGTTTCTCCCTCCTCATTTGCTTTTTAGTCTTTATTCACTAATACACAGTCTGTCATGAAAGTGCCAGGGGCTTTTCTCGACATACTTTCCTTCTTTGATTATTTTTTTTAAAGAACAGAAATGTCTCTCTTAAAATTAGCAGCAGCAGGGGGCTGCTTCTGGCTACATGATTCAAGGCAGCAGGGACTTAAATGAGGGTGTCATTCTATTTCTGGCTGCATGAAGCTTCCTTCCCATCTTAGTGGTCTTCACTAAGGTGCTCAGCTCCATTGCAGCTTCTTCTCCAAGTAACCACAGGAGTTGCTACAGAGGAAGTGAAAATTGTAAAAAGAATTCAAAAGACTGACAGTGGTGCTGATTGTAGGAGTGACTGCTCTTAAGTTCTTGTGTTAATTTTTCTTTTCTTATAATTTCCATTCAGATAAAGCAGATGCCCCAGCTTTTAATTCTACTTCAAGTTGGTTTATTCCCTTCCCATTTCTGCTGAAGCAGGGTGGCATTGTAGTGGTGAGGCTGATGAACTGTCAGCCCTACTGCCTCGTCCTGCTGGGTTTTTTTTCCCCACCGACAGTGTCTTATTTCTGAGATGCCAAAGAAGTTTTCTTCAAGTGTCTACTCCTTATTTGAAGTTATATGAACATGGGGCTGAACCCTAACTGTAACTCAGATCAGTTTTAAGGCCGTGGGAAAGGGGTCTAACTTTCACTTTCCACATCTGTAAAAGGAAGTGGTAATACCCCCTCTCTGGGCTGTTGGGAGGGCTAACTGGGATGGCATGTTGAAATTGCACAGAGCCGCCAGAGTGAACAGTGAATGTTTTAATTCACTATGTCATTTGCCCTTAACTAGGTTACTTCACCTGCCTACTCACTGTGTTGCCATCAGCATGAACAAAGCTGTTCCTGAAAATGTCTGCTACAGTGCCTGGCACAGAGTGGTGGTTGCAAATACCAATTCTCCTTGTGTCTCCCTATAACCCCACAGCATAGCTAGTGCTCCTCATCAGAAAAACACCATCTGGTCCATGGGGTCCACCAAATACTCAAGTGCTTTTCCTTTTTGTCCTGTCAGAGAAACTATACCAGTGGGTGCTTTTCTGCACACCCATTTGCACAGAGTTTCCTCTTCCTTATTTTAACTGTTTCTACAAAAGTGACTGTAATAATGCAGCAGCTATTTCTTCACTAGCCCTTCCTCAGTACTCCTCTGCTCTCTCCTCGCCAGCTATTCAGGGTCCATCTTGCAGCTGTGTCAGTGTGCAGCTGGTTGGTTTTTTGAGGAAACGGCCTCTTACACCACATTCCCGTGTCTCTTCGGCCATGTGTCACCCAGGTTAGCCCTTGTCAGTGGTGGACTACCTCTGCCTGGGACCCAGTTCCTGGCTTTTGCCTTCTGCAATCCAGTTTCACTTTTCTGTTTCTGGATGTCCGCTCTGATCCCTGACAGCGCGTGATCATTATTTCACATGATCTCTGTTAGTTCCAGGCAGCCCCCAAGTTGAATAAGATAGGTTCTGTAGGTTTGCTCTTCAGTTGAATTTGCATGTAAGTTGAGGCAGGTACAAAAACTATTCCCTATAAAAGCCTCCATTTGTAAGTGCATGTTGTATGTAAGTCAGATGTTTGTAACTCGGGGACTGCCTGTACATGCAAAGGGAGTGCCATATGTGGAGTAGTCGTCACAGACCTTTTTTGGTTTTGTTTCTTCTTGTTTTTGTAAATCTCAGAATGACCTCCCTATGCCACCAGCATGATCTGAGGCTGCCTAGCACTTTCTTTGTACAGCTCCCCCACTCTCCCTGCCCAGCTGATATGCAGTGTTCATTCTTTCCGTTGGTGTAGTGTTTTATGGTTTAGAGAGGTTCTGCGTACATTTTCTCCACTGACCCTTATTATAAAACTGTGTTGGAAGCAGAAATTACTCATCACTTAACAGTCAGTAACCTGGATGCAGATCACCCAGCTAACTTGTGGAAGACTTGGGGTTGCAACCCAGGTTGTTTTGTCTCTTCCTTAAGTTTATTTATTTATTTATTTATTTTTTTTTGAGACAGAGCCTCAAGTTGTCACCCTGGATAGAGTGCCGTGGCATCACAACTCACAGCAACCTCCAATTCCTGGGCTCAAGCGAGTCTCCTGCCTCTGCCTCCCAAGTAGCTGGGACTACAGGCGCCCACCACAATGTCTGGCCGTTTTTTTTTAGGTTGCAGCCACCATTGTTGTTTGGCGGGCCCGGGCTAGATTCGAACCCGCCAGCTCAGGTGTACATGGCTGGCGCCTTAGCCCGTTGAGCCACAGGCGCTGAGCCTCTTCCTTAAGTTTAAAAGTTCAAAGTAAGCAAATAAATGTACATTCTTAGCCTGAGTAGGATCTAATTAAAGTGATCAGTCTCCTGTGGCTGAAATGCATGTCTGCATATCCTAACCACATCTGAACCAGTCTTCAATTATTTAATGTTGAGTATCATCTGTGGCTTAGCTCTCTTCCATTTGCACCAGCTAGAGCATGTTGACTCGATAAAGGTTCTTTGCTGGCCCCATTAAGCACATTTATGCAGGTCCCCACCTCACAGGTGTCACCAGGGAGCACAGTGTGCTGGAGTGCAGAAGGCTTGCCCAGATGTTGGTACTGGAATAGTACCAATGGCCATCTGTGGTTGCTGGTGCGAGTCATAGCTCTATAACCTGGCATACATCACTTAATAGCTGAGCTTCCACCTCCCTGTTGTACAATTGGGATAGAAACAAATAGTTTTTGGACCATCTGCAGAGCTCACTTCCCTCTCACCTATAAAATGGGCACACAAATATCCACTTAGCAATGTTGTAAAATTAAATAAACTTCTGTACCAAAGGCTCAGCACCACGCCTCACAGTACAGCTGGTGCTTAACAAATGTTCTACCCTTTTCTTCCTCCTACTCCTCCTCGTCATATTTCCAGATGTCTTAAGAACTTCATAAAAAGTGGCACAGATGTTAAAAAAATAAAGTCAAGGATGTCACAACCTAGTCAGTAGCATTAATGTGTGGTGTGTGAGTGTGTGTGTGTGTGTGGGGGGGGACAACAAGGTTACCTTTTTAACCCAAAGTGAGAGCCTTGCAAATGGCTTTTTTCTTAAAAATGACCTTTTCTGACCAAATTGAGGGTGATTCATCTAGCCTTTCATCGATAATGCTCATTTACATGCAGTACTTTTATTTTCAAATTGACTTCTTGTCACACTGAGTTGGTTGTTGGTGAGGTGCCAACCTAGGGGTGGAGTGCAACAAAGCGTGTGCCGGAAGCCAGCACCCTGCAGGGCTGTACTGACAGAGAAGAGCACAGGATGGCACCTACAAGGCGGCATGAACTGCAGACAGGCTAGCTCTTCACACTGGAGGATTCATTTCCTATTCCCTCTGCAAAGACTGTTAAAATGTCAGAACTGATAGTGTAAAGGCATAAGTTTTTTAGTTTACACAGAATGTGGATTGCTTAAGATAAAAATTTACAAGCTTTGAGTATTCTGGGCCTGATGGTTCTAGTCAGTGTTAATTTATTTTTATTTTTATTTTTGTTAGCTGAAAGCTCTGGTTTTCTGTGAGGACAGTGATGACTCCAAAAGGAGTTTCCCCATTGACCCATGAATAGATTAATAAATTGTGGTATATGTACATCATAGAATATTATGCAGCCTTAACAAAGATGGAGGCTTTACCTCTTTTGTGTTTACATGGATGGAGCTGGAACATAGTCTTCTTAGCAGAGTATCTCAGAAATGGAAGAAAAAGTGTCCAGTGTACTCAGCCCTACTATGAAACCAATTTATAGCTTTCATATGAAGGCTATAACCCAACTATAGCTCAAGAAGAAGAAGAAAGAGGTGAGGGAGGAGGGAAGTGGGGGACGGTGGAGGGAGGGTAATTGGTAGGACCACACCTACGCTACATTTTACAAGGGTACAAGTTAAATCTAAGTGTAGAATATAAATGTCTTAACACAATAACTAAGAAAATGTGGTGAAGGCTATGTTAACCAGTTTGATGAAAGTATTTCAAATGGTATGTAAAACCAGCACATTGTACCCCTTAATTGCATTAATGTACACAGCTATGATTTAATTAAAAAAAAAAAAAAAGGAGTTTCCCGTTTTCAAATTGCAGCTTCCCACTTGGCAATATAACTATAATTTGAGAATACCACCAGGCTAGTCTGTTACTGTATAGATAACCCTACAGTAAATTTTCATGAGGGCATTACTTTAAAATAATTTTCTTCTCTAATCTGTTATTGCAAAGCAAAATAATAATTTCCTTTCTAAGGCAAGATATTTGGAAGGAGGACTGTATTCATATGTGATCACACTGAGTGAAGGCAGCAAAGATGAAGAAAGAAAGTAGACCTTTTAAAAGATTTGGTTATTTTATTTTGTCAAAGACATGATATATTTTATTCTAGGGATCCATCAGCATCTCTTAAAATAATCTGTAAGCCAGGGCGGCACCTGTGGCTCAAAAGGAGTAGGGCGCCAGCCCCATATGCTGGAGGTGGCAGGTTCAAACCTAGCTCTGGCCAAAAACTGCAAAAAAAAAAAAACAAAAACAAAAACTTATCTGTAAGCCACAGGGACTTTTCTTCAACAGCCTGCTTTTTCCCTCTTCACTCAACTTGTCCTTCAGACCAGCAGCCTCCAACTTCCATTTGTTCTAAAACTCCAGACTAGGAGAACATAAACATTTGGTTATATGAAAATGTATTTACAGTTCATCTACAGAAACCTATTTAAAAACTTTTAGAGGATAAGGATTAAAAATCCAGTAGCTTACTTGTGTTCCTTCATGAGCAGGTATGTGCATGCTGCTCTTTCTGCTTGCTTTCATTGACCAAACCATTTTTTAATTATTATTTTTTAATTTAATGAGTTGCCACTCTGTACTGAGATTGGACCAGTTATGGATGAGTGAATACCTGTTGGCATCCATTTGATGTTTTTCTCAGGTGATTACTCGCTGATCTTGGTTGGTTAAGAATAACAGGCAAAATCAAATCCAGAACTCTAGGATACAATTAAATAGCAAAATGACTAAGCAACTGTTTTTTGGGGGGGAAAGTTTCTGTGCTGGGCTTTGTTTCCATAGTGGTTGAGCACAGGCTTTAGAATCAGGTAAACCAGTCAGATCCTCACATTGAAACATAAGAATTGTGTTACCTTAGTTTTATTTCCCTTAGCCTTCTTTTCCTTATCTGTAAACAGAAATAGTAATAGTACCCGCATGTAATGGTTGGTTTAGTTAGATGACGCTTTATATGTATATATGTCTTGAACTGAAAGCATCCCCATGCTGAGGACAAAAGGAGAGAGGGCCTCCTGGGAGTTGGTGCAAGCTGCAGTATTTCTTTTTAATCCAGAATTCCAAATGTTTTGTTTTCATTCTTCCTTTTAATGATGTTTTATTTTTTTTGAAGTGTATTACATTAACTTTAGTTCTGGTCTGAGCAGTGTTCAAGATCCCTTTCAAAGGTGCCATCAGTGTCCAGGGCTGGGAGGGGGTATGTGTCAGCAGCAGGGATCCTTTAGTGGTGGCCAGGCAGCTCTGTTCAGCTCATTACTTCCATCTTTATAGTGGCTTGTGTTCATACAGAATTTAGGAGGTGAGTGAGCAAGAATATACTTGCACATACATGTTCCAGGCTGAGTTTGGATATTCATGAAAGGGAAGTGTGCACATGTATAGTAAGCAAACATACATGTTATATATGTTCCATGTCCACTTTGGGGTAACTTAATGGATTTAAATGAATTTAAATTAGGCTCTACATGTCAAGGTGAAGTGGAGGGAGCAGAGGTATCTTACACTCAGCTTCTGAAAACTGGCAAGAACTCGTATATGTTTCTTTTATCAGGAAAGAATGCTGGTCAGTTGTGTAAATCAATGATGGAGTGAATTTTTTGAAGGAGTTGGTTTCTGTTGAACTCTTAGGAAAGAAAGCCTAATGTTGGTCAGCAGGGAAGGGGGTATAAAGAAGCAAGTCCAGCCACCTATCCCATCATGGCCAGGAACTTAGTGGGTTTTTTTTTGAGACAGAACCTCAAGCTGTCACCCTCAGTAGAGTGCCATGACATCACACCTCACAGCAACCTCCAATTCTTGGACTTAAGTGATTCTCTTGCCTCAGCCTCCCAAGTAGCTGGGAAGGCAGGCGCCCACCACAACACCTGGCTATTTTTTGGTGGTAGTTGTCCTTGTTGTTTGGTAGGCCTTGGCTAGATTCGAACCCGCCAGCTCTGGTGTATGTGGCTGGCGCCTTAGTCGCTTGAGCTACAGGCGCCGAGCCCAGGAACTTAGCATTGAACGCTCCTCTGGGATCTCCTTGGCCAAAAGGGTTCCATTCAGTTGGTTGAGGGGGCTTAGGATTTTATTTTTATTTCTCATTAGCTATGGAAACATGGATGAGTTATTTAGCTTCTTTGTATCTCAGTTTTCTCATCTCCCACATCTATCTGCATTACCTTTACTATTCCAATATCTTCATTAGCATATATTTACTATTCAAGCAGACTCTTTGCCCAGGCCAATAATGTTCATTTCAGGAGGCCTCCGAAACCCTACCAATCCAAGTATTTGACTGCTGTACTGGTTTCCTGCAGCTGTTGGTATTCTTTTTTTTTTCTATACTTTTGAAATAATGGAAGTTTTTTTTTAGCTGTTGGTATTCTTTGACTTCCTTGGCTTGTGGTCACATTACTCCAGTTTGTGCCTCATCTTCACAGCCATACCTGTGTGTCTTTTCTTCTCAGCTAGAGTTCTTGTTCACTTGAAAATAGATTTTTAATCATCTATCTTGGCATATGATCATTTGACCTAAAATCTCTGCTTTCTTTAATAATAATGACCTACACTATAAATTTTGCCCTTTTAAAATATTGGTTTAACAAGTGAAAAAATGCATATGCCTTAAAAAGAGACTGGGAAGAAAAACATAGAGATTGTCTCTGGACAACAGAATTGCCTGTTGTTATTTTAGACATGTTCCATCCTTATAGATACTTTGTCTGCCTTTTCTTAGTTATACAAAATATAGCCATTGGGAAAAAGATGAAAATATAGCAAAATGCAAGGAAGAGAATTTTAAAATGACCTGTGACTTCACCACTCAGATTACCACCACTGGCATTTTGGTGTATCTCACTTGCCACTTGTAGTCAAAACAGTGAATGTGCTTCATGTCCCAGGCCTACCACTCGGTTCCCTTGCACACATTTCTGACGATCTTGCCCTCTGTCGGAGCCCTTACTGGGCCTAACAAATAAGCCTCCTGCACAATTGACCTAAACAGGAACGTCATTAAGATAACTGTCTCCATATAGATACTGGCCCAGGTTGGTTGTTAGTCCCAAACTTGGACAAGTGTGTTCTTTAGTAAAGTATAATTTATGCATTATGTTGGCATCATGTGAAGCTTATTTGTTCATAGTAAAGATCAAGTATATAGGGCAACTGGATTGTTTCTAATGTGAGCCCATTAAGAAAATTTTCTGTAGCATGTAGGAAGCATTTAAGCAGATCATTTCCTTTGTGAGCATGAAGCAGTCCTGTTTAGCATGCCTGTTCAAGAAAGTTTTCAGACTCTTTTTTTTTTTTAGCTAGAGAATATGTGATTTGGTGATGGACTCTATAAATAGTGTGACCCATTTTTAACAAGGTTGCTGATATGTTTTTCAGCAGGACTTTGTGGTTTAGCTAATGAAATCTTTTCAGAGATGATCCTCTGAGCCTTCTGTCTAGTTAATATCACAACTGCTGCTTTTATGACTTAATTGCCTTTGTGGTTTAATTCATTTCATGACACATCCATCACCATGAAGTTTACACTGTTCACCCCTCTATGTTATAGTATTTGCTGGATGACTTCTGGGGTCAAGGAGAGGTTGATCGGTGGTTTTATGCTATTAAAAATAAGTGGTATGGGCTAATCTATCTTTTTAATTAAAAACAGTACTTTTAATTAGTGCATTGAAGCTACTTCCTCCTGATAATTTTCTGTTGTATAGTGTTATCTGAGCCTCTAGCAGTGGTTATTTCTATCATTGGTAGAGAGTTATGGTTTATACAGTTTTTTCTTTTTTTTTTTATTTCATCTCCATAATATTCCTTCTTATATGTATCAAAATTCATACTTAGCAGAGTTCTCGGTTGCAAAAGTGGATTTCTTGTTTTGCACCTGTCTGTAAGTCTTTGTCCACAAGTTAGACAAAAACAAACACAAGTGCTGTTTATACAGTTCTTTCATATTTACCCCAGTTCTACCTCCTCTTCCCTCCTCTACTCCAGAGTCCAGAGGGCTCCCCATTACACAAGGGAACCCCCCACTCCTCCTTTACTCCAAAACCCCACTATGATAGTTACACATATTATTATCCTCATTTTGTGAATGAGGAAGCTGAGGCAAAGAAATCATAGAGTATGCTGGGTAAATATGGCTAATACATGAGGTTTGAAAATTAAGTTCACGAACTCAATCTGGGAAAAGTGGTATGTCCCTCAGTGCTGAATATCACTACGGCCATCTTCAAAGTACTCCCCTCGGGTTGCTGTGCACCTAGTCCACCCTTCAAAGCAATTTTGGAACTCTTTTTCTAGAATAATAATCAGAGCTGTTCTTGTACGGTACACAAAAACACAACAATAGTGATGAATGCCATTCAGCCAGACACTGCCACTTGTCAACATGAGCATGGCTGTGAGACACTGATAGACCAAAGTTACAAAACCTTTTTGAGTTGTTTGTACAGTGTTGCCAACGTAGGCACATGGTGGCAAGTTCATGAACTTAATTGTCAGGCTTCATATGAGGACAATTTTTATGATTGTTCCCGAAAAAGAGTTCCGAAGAGTGGACGAGGCACTGCTGTCAGTGCCCAGCTGCCCACAGGAGCCCTGTGAAGGTTTTCATGGTGATAACTCAGCAGTGAGCTATCTAGCACTTTTTCTAGGGTGAGTTTGAGAATTTAATTGTCAGACCATGTATATTAGTACTTGGATTTTTTGCTATAGAAAGTTTGATGGTTAGAATACTACAATTTATTTAGAAAAGAGCTTCTGTTTTGCCGTTGTCTGTTATTGGGATTGCCCTAGTATTAATATCATAAAAATATATGTATGTCTCCAGGGCTTATGCTTGAGCGCTGGATTTTGAGGTATTTTCAACTAAACCTGAAAGTCAGCTTAGTCATGACTTTCATTTTTTTGAACATGGTCAAGAGTTCATGTGGCAGTACAGTTTTGTTTTGAAGAGACAGGGTCTCATTCTGAAACCCACACTGGAGTGCAGTGCAGCCTCAAAGCCCTGGGCTCAAGCAGTCCTCCCACCTCAGCCTCTGGAGTAGCTGAGACTCTAGGCATAGAAGTTTTCAAGGAATCAAAAGTCTGTGCTTATGGGCTTTCTTTAGAGCCAATCTGTACTTATATGTTTTTGGTTCATTTGTTTTTTCATTTTTCCCTCAGCTATGAAAGATCAGGAAATTCCAAATGCATCTCAGTGTCAGAACTGCCTTTCTCTACCTGAGCTCTTTGGTGGCTCCCTAGTGCTTATGTGCTGAGAGCCACGTGTCTTGGCAGAGCCCATGATAAGGCAGTCCTGGCGAAGCCCCTGCCCAGGCCTCCTGATTGTCCTGTCTTGTTTCTAGCAGCAGTTGCGTACTGTGCTTCCATCTTGTGACGTGCCTGTCCATGTCAGCTGTTTACTTGTTCACCTAGTTGATTCCGTTCACTGTTGAGGACTCAATCTCAGTGTCACAGCGCCCCACGTCTTCTCTCATTCCTTATTACCCATCCCTCACATCTTTGTCAGATCCAGCTGGGTTAGCACTTCCCTGTTGTTTTATAGGAACTTATGCATCTCTGTCTTAGTACTTACTCATTCTTTTGAAACGGTTTTCTCAGCTCTCTCTGTCTACCATTCCACGCCCAAGACAGAAATTTCTTAACAATAAGAACTATGCCACAAAGCAAGCACTGTGTTTTTTAAATAGCAGACACTCTAGAGGTTATCAAAGGGATAATCCCATTATATGTCACACTAACTCCTTAATGCATAGTAGGTGCTTTAAGACATCTTTGCTGAGAGAATGAAGTACTGAAAATCCAAGGCTACCCAGTCAGCTTTTACCTCTTCATTATCTACATGTAAGTTACTGATAGTGTGGCTTATCTGTGGCAAATTTAAAATACTAGCTACTGGCTCGGCGCCTGTGGCTTAACAGGCTAAGGCGCCAGCCACGACCTGAGCTGGCGGGTTCGAATCCAGTCCGGGCCCGCCAAACAACAATGACGGCTGCAACCAAAAAAAATGGCTGGGCATTGTGGCAGACACCTGTAGTCCCAGCTACTTGGGAGGCGGAGGCAAGAGACTCGTTTGAGCCCAGGAATTGGAGGTTGCTGTGAGCTGTGATGTAACAGCACTCTATCCAGGGTGACAGCTTGAGGCTCTGTCTCAAAAAAATAAAATAAAATAAAATACCAGCTACTCTCTTTCCTTTGACTCCTGTGATGGTTGTAGACTCTTCGCCTTCATTCTGCACAACCATTCCTTATTAGTTGATATATACTGGGGAATTGAAACTGTGTTGTATGTCTGTCAAAAATATGCACATTGAAAAAACTAATGTATTACTGAGAATACAAAACTGACTTCTGGGGATTATTCATGTTGGTATCCCCTTTCTCTCGTTCTTCCCTGATGCTGCTGTTAATAGACTTGACTATATACTATTGTTTTATCAGAAAACTTAAGCTTACTGAATTTCTGCTTGAGATTTAGCAGTTATTTTAAAAAGAACATGGGTGCCTTATTCCAGAGGGCTGAATTATTTTTATATTCACAGAGTCATAAACACATGACTTCATTTTAGTTTGTTCAATTTATATTTTACTTATCGGGTAGTTTACGTTATCCCCTGTGTCTGCCTATATTCAGATTTTTCATTTTGATTATAACATGGGGTTGGGTTACTTTTCAGCTTTTGAGTTTGGAGTTGAGAATCTTATTTTTATAATCCAGTAGAAGAAAATACCTGGTATTTTTTCTCCTGGTATTGGTATTTTACAATTGAAAATAATACCTTATGGAATATCTTCTAAATTTGTACTAGAATTTTGAAGTCATGACTTATAAAACTTATCATTAAATATATAGTTACATTTAAAACGTTTATTTGAAATGTTTCTATAACTGAAAGCGCTTTTGATAACATAAATTCAAGAATGTACTGCTAGGAAGAAATTCAGCTGTGGGTTTTAAAATGTGAATATTTCCTAAATTACTTCTATGTCAGGAAAGGGAGACAACTTTTGAGGGAGGAACCTGGTTGCTGAAGCTGTGCAAATGTTATTTCTCTCAAGTATGTTTTAATACTAAAGTTTAAAATTCCATTTTATGATTTAGGAACAGCAGCTTCCTAAGGTAGAAGAAGTAAGAAAATTTGGAGCCAGGAACACCTGCTTTTATGGTCCAGCATTACACTTATTCCTTCGTGGCCTTGAGTTAGGATTTCAATGCCCCTGAGCCTTTTGGTTTTCTTACTGGTAAAGGAGATCATAAGAATTGAGAGATGGAGGCACACAGCCCTTTCCTCCTATCTCACAAGGCTGTTAGAAAATCACACCTGAGGTGGAAGAGAAACATTTAAGTGGCCGAGCACAAGACAAATGTTAATATACACTGGGTGTTGGGAAAAAAACAAGATAAAAAGTAGAGGCAGGTGACACTTAACCTCTTATGAGTTTCCTGAGGACAGTGAGGCCCTTTTGAACCACTGGAAACAGGAGCGAGCAGACATCCCTGATCTACTTAGTGTGACTTAAACCTAAATCTGTAGGCCCATTGCCGTAGCTTATACATGCTGTCCTATAGCTCCCATTTTGAGGACCTGTTTATTTTTTGCCACAGGATCAGATAAAAATTTGTGTTCTTTAGTTAGATAAATAGGTGTATTATTTCCCATACTCACTATATTCACACTATATTCATTTAAGAAATATTTTATAGTAATTGTTCTAGGTGCTGGAGACTATGACAGTTGCCAAAGCAGACAAAATTCCCTTCTTCATAGACAGTGTATTTCAGAGGGAGACATACAAAACAAACAACTATAAAGTTCAGTTCAGGTAGTGGCATTTGCTGTGAAGAGAACAAATAGGGTGACTTGGTAGAGCAGGGGATGGAGAGGGGCTAGTGAGGATTACCTAGAGATACCTCTTGGAGGAAAGTACATTTGAGCCGCATCTTGAGATGTGAGAAGGAGATGGAATGAGAGGAGTTGGCCAAGCATAAGTGCTCCGGACTGAGAGAGCGGCCACTACGGACACTCTGAGCTGGGTGTGGTGAACTGCATGTTTCTAGTTTCATCAGGCTCTGTGGTCTCCAGCCTGAAAGACTTAAATTTTTAATTGGAGGAGAAAAGCACCCTGGAGATAAAACAGAGAGGTGAAGAATATAAACCAATGTTATGTGGGGGGTGCATTGTGAGTGCTAAAGGCGTCACATGGTTCACTGGAAGTCATTTTAAATGTATTATAAATACATACATACTTCTTAGCCCCTTTCATTCTTATATCTGCTAATTTAATCATGTGTAGAGGGTTGAGTTTGTTCCCCCCTTGTGCCCAAAGATTATTGAGCTCTATTCCTTGGTCTCTCCAGTAAAGTTTAAGGTGAAGGAATAGCTCTACTCAGACCTTTGATCAATTGATCATGGATTCTTGGGGGCTTTGTGTTAAGGTCAATGGGTAGGATTTTCTCTTTATGTCAATTGATTTTTGTGGCTCGAGAAAGAAAACATTAATCAATGGGCTAAAGGGGTTGTCAATATGGGGAGAGGAGCATTAAAAAACAAGCCGTTGTTCAAATGACTGGTGGAAGAGAGTGACTTGCATAAGTGTAAGTCAACAGGTCTTTGAGTTAATGACTTGCTAAATAGTAATACAACAAAAGCTAACACCTACTAAATGCTTACTCTTTGCTGGGTTGCCTGTAATATTAGCCTTTCTATACCTAATTCTCTTGGAAAATCCTCCCAAGAAAGTCAATAAGGTTGATAATATTATCATCATTCTTTAGATGAGAAACTTATGACTTAACTAGGCTAACCTCCTTGCTGAAGGTCTCATAGTTGTTGGCTAAATAGAATTTGGACCCAGGTGTTTCTGATCCAGAGTCCTAGTTAATCGTAAGAAGTTATGGCTTGCCCTGATGATGTTAGGACTATGAGAAAGGACATTGCCTAGGAAGAAGTGATGAATATGAATTAGGACACCTAACCTATGCAAGAAGATCCTAAATAGTTAATAAAATGCCTTGAAATAGAAATGGTAGGGTTACTAGATGTGAAGTTCTTGGTGTTGATCCCTAAGATAACTCTCCTAGGGTCTTGATGTTTATGGGAGGCATGAAACAGCGAATAGTAAAATCTATTTGAGTTTTGGAGTTGCTTAAGGTTTAAATTACTTGCAAGTAAGTAATTTACTAACTTGAGGTTAGTACATATAGAACTGATCTGGTCTTTAGTTTCCTCACTTATAAAATGGAGGTGGTTGATTAAGTGATTGCTTATAAAAAATGAATGAATCCATCATTAATAGAGTACCTACAATGTGGCAGGAATTGTCTAAGCACTTTGAATAGAGCAATGAAAAACATACTAAGGAGTATACTCCCTGAATTTATGTTCTACTTAGGGCAGGCAGTCTAGAAATGTATAGTATGTTAGATGGTAATAGGTGCTATGAAGACAAAAAGAAGTGGAGTAAGAAAGGGAATGATGCCTGGGTGGTGTGGGCACAGGAGGGTAGGGTTCATGAGCAAAGACTTGTCAGCTATGTAAGTATGGGACGCCAGCAGTGCAAAGGTTATCAGGTAGGCGCATGTGCCTGGCATGGTCCAGAAATAGCAAAAGGAGGTCGTGTCTGAGGTAGAGTGTGTGAGGAAGGTGAGATTGGAAAGGTGGCAGGGGCCAGAAAATGTAGGGCCAACTCCTCATTGGGAGGACTTCGGCTCATACTCTGCATGAATAGAGAGCTTTGGCATTTTGGTGGTTTTGGGGTGTTTGTTTTTTGTTTATTATTTTTTTGTAATTTTACATAAGCTGGATGACCTGAATTGGTTTACGTTTAAAAAGGATCTCTGTGCCTGCTTTGGAAAATACATTGTGAAGGTGTGAGGTAGAAGGAGGCAGCCCAGTTAGGAGGCTGTTGAAAGTAAGGGGTTCAGATGAGGTTATCATTTACTTGATGATAAACCTCCTCCATCAAATTGAAGACATGTAAATGTTTGAACAAGGTTGAGATTAAAAATGAGATTGTCATACACGACCAATGGGGTAGGCAGAAACTTAGAAGACTGCTGTGTGCTTTAACATGCATTGCATGGCGTACCTTGGGGATGGCTGACTTTGGCTTTGCCCCATCATTACATGAGACTCTACTAGACTTGGCTAGATTCAGAGATGAGAATTGTTTTTACCTTTATTAGTATATATTGGAAGTAGCAGTCTTAGGAATTGGGAGGGAAATGATGTTCCCTTTTTAGAGTGAATGGTGAATGTGTCAGACTTTCAAATATGACTATTTCTCTGGGAATTTAGATGTTCATTTCTACTTGGAACTGGAACAGAGAAATAATATACAAAGTGTTTTTTTCTGAAAAGTATGAAAAATTATAACTGCCACCAGTTTCTCCTATTATAGTAGTAGCATCTTACGTTAGTGTGGTATATTTGTCACAATTAGTGAGCCAATATCAGTGTATGTATTATTAACTAAAGTCTATAATTACATTAGAGTTTACTCTTTATGTAGTATGTTCTATGGATTTTGACATTTTTAATGACATATATCCTATATTACTATATTAGTTTCACTGTCCTCAAATTCCCCTGTACTTCTCTTAACTCATTTCTCCCTCTTTCCCTGGCACCCACTGATCTTTTTATTGCTTTTATAGTTGTGCTGTTTTCAAAATGTATAGTTGTAAAGTCAAACTAAGTAGCCTTTTCAGATTGACTTCTTTCACTTAGCAATATACATTTAAGTTTCCTCCATGCCTTTTCCCGGTTGATAGCACATTTCTTTTTATTGCTGAATAATATTCTATTGTCTGGATGCACCACAGTTTGTTTAAGCATTCTTCTAAAGGGCATTTTGATTGCTTCTCTGGAGATGTTTCTGATTTTTACCAACTGTGAGGGGAAGTAATACTGGCAATTATGGGGAGAGGCGGGGATGCTGCTAAACATCCATTTATACACTGGAGACCTCCACAACAAAGAGTCATCCAGCTCAAAATGTCAGTAATGCTGAGGTTGAGAAGCTCTGTTCTAAATATATCTTAAATATTATAGAGAAAGTATTTGAAGCATACTCTTAGTTTTACTGTGCTAGAGCTTAGTTTGGAAGCTTCAGCTACAAAGCACTCCCAGGAGCAAGATGTTACATAAATTCCATTTTGTAGATGAAGAAATAGTCTAACCAGTGTTAGCAACATGTCTCTGCTCCTTCTTCTACTGAATGGCCAAAGCCAGGATTCAAATTTGGAGCTTCTGTCTCCAAGTTCAGCAAACACAGGCACCTAGATGTTAATGTGTGGTTTTCCCTTCGGTATTAGGTATGGATTCGTTGGCTTTTAACAAAGTGAAAACTAAAAAGCTCTTCCATTTGTTACAACCTGACTTAAATTTCTTGCAATTTTTTTTTTCACTTTAATTCAGTAAAAGTTTGCATGCATGCTAGGTCTCACAGTGTTGTGGAAACACAAAGATAAAGAAGCCATGGTTTTTCTGTGGGAAAAGGGATGTTCCTTCTAATTGTATTTTGGTTCCTTGTTTCTTCATAGTTTTCTCCTCTTTGATGTGGTTGCACAAAGGTAAAGGTGCAGTAATAATATATGTCCCCTGGTGATTCATCTCTTCCTAGCCCCAGAACCAAAAGCCTGTTTTCTCCAGAGAACCATTTGCTTAATGAAGATAAGGAAACTTTAGCTATCCCTGTACCCTCCTCCCCTTCAGTTGGTGTCTGTCTCCAGGGCGTGGCTGCCACCTTTAGTTTTCTTCCTAGGGCCGTTAATCTAGTTTTCCCAGCAGATGGCAGCAGATCTGGGTAAAGAAGTTGGTTGGTCTTTTCAGTGCCCATTAGAGGCCTGCCCTCTTGATCTGTTCTTCCTGTTTGCCATGAAGAACAGCTGGCATTGCTGGTTTAAAAGCCAGCATTTTTATTTGTTTGGAGGGTTGCCTCTTCATTTTTGGCATTTCTCATGTCATTAAGCCTTTGAGATGGCTGTTCATTAGTGGCACATGTATTTGTGAAAAATGAGCCCCTGACCCCCAACACACCACGGATACACTTACCACCCTCTAAAATATTTACTCTTGCAGAAGCCCTCACTGAAATCTATTATGTTTATTTGATCTTTCAAGAACTTTTTTACAGAACGTTGGTACAGTGCCTTTTTACTGGTTAAGGTAAAAACATCTTTTACTAGTTAAACGAGTGATTATATCAGTCTGTGCATGCTTGCGCACGTTAAATCTAATGTTAGTCCACGGCCATGGACAGATTGTTTACATGTCTTTTTTCCATTTGGAAAGTCAACTCCTGCAGCACAAAGTATACTGGAATTTAAGTATTTACCAAGTAGTGGGATCTGGGCTCTAAAGTCTGGGGTGCATCCTTGCCTTCATGGAGATTACAGTCTTCTAATTATAACTCTGTCTTAGTCGTGTAGCTTGAAGTTTATCTCATGTACAAGCTTTGTTTAGAATTGCAAAAATAGTCAGGCACTCTTACTGACAAACAGTAATGAAATGTATGAATGGGTACTCTGAACAACAATGCATATGAATATTTGTTGACATGAAAAGATAGTCATGTTACCTTAAGTGAAAAACAGCAGGTCATAAAACAATACAGAAAGGAACTATTATCCCATTTTATGTACCTACAAAGAAAAAGTTGAGGATATATTTTGGTTACATTAGTTATCTCTGGATTACTAGAGTTTAATGATGATTACATTTTTGTAGTAAATATGTAATACATATTTAATTAATGAAAAAACAGAACAAGAAAAAGCACCATTGCAGTGACCATTCAGTTCAGCAGATGTTTTTCATTCATTCAACATCTATATACGAAGTGCCAACTATATGCTAGTAGCACTACATGGCAGTGAACACAGTATGCTATGAAAATCCTTGCCTTCTTAGAGTAGCATTCTAGAACACAATTTATATTCATTTCTGTTTAATAATGAAAATGTGTATAAATTGCTACTAGGTAACAAAGAAGGAGCAATAATATATGTGGATTAGAGTCACCCCAGAATTTCCGTTGTTTCTCAGAACACGCTATTTTGTTTATGGGTGTAATAAAAGAAGCTGCCATGTTCAGTAGGCATGCTGAAGGAGTGAGGTTTTCTCTAGGAGTAGGCATTGGAACATATTTACTAGTTAGAAGGCAGGGGAAGGTAGCCTAATTATTTATGCAAGCCACTTATCTAGGATAGCCTGGATAAATATAAGGTGCTATTTCTTGTCACATCCTCTTTTTATGTTGGTTCCCCATACACTCATCTGAACTAATGGGCTTTTTGGCATCATCTCCTTAAATGCATCATAGGGAATGAATTTCTCCACCATGAAGCCCCATTATAACTTTGTCAGGCTGGGTTTTGATTTAGTGATAGCACTACGTGCCTTCCAGACACAGGAAGGCAAGGAGGTCGGGCCTCTGCTGGTCCTTAAGTGCAGGCAGCCCCCTTCTTGGAGATTAGTCATCATTGTGACAAACGTTCTTCTGCTGAACTTGGTCTAGACAGGAGGTAAAGAATTGAATGATGTCTCCGCTCCTCTGTCTTGGCCAAAGGAAGCCAACCCAGAAATGAACTTTCATTCCAAGAATCCAGTTGTTTAGAAAGGGGATAAATAGGAAAAGATATTTTCCTTTTAGAAATTAGTATGATGATTTCTGATCTTAAACAGTCACGTGCAAGTTCCTTTGACTACATTATCTGTTTCAGAAATAAAAATTTGCCATATTAATCAGAGAAATGGTATGACTGTCGTTCTCTACCTTAGGTGTGCATGAAGAATCATGCTGAAAACTATTAAAAATCCCAGGCCACACCCCAGATCAATTAAATCAGAAACACTCGGGGAGGGGTCTAGGCAGCAGTATTTTTAAGCTGCCAGGTGCTTCTAGTGTTCCCCTAAAACTGAGCACTGCAATATGGTTATACCTGCCACACCAGGCAAAGAGATTTTAACCTTCTAAAAATCAGAAAACAGCAGTAATATGAAAATGTTATACTCTTGTTAAAAGGAGAAACACATGACAGGGTGAGGTCATTTAGCTGTCTTGGTTTGATTTTAAACTCCCACACTTAAGTTTGAAAACCCTCATCTGTGGTTCCTCAGTTTCCATGGCCTGATTACTGTGAAATTCTGGGAATTTGTAACCCCTTTATATTGACTGTACTGTGTATGTTTGAGAGAGAGAAAGAAAAAGAGAGAATTTTTCTTTGTCTTCTTGTTTGGCCAAGAAACTATGTGTTACAGCTTGTTCGTTTTTCATTTTTCTGTTTTGTGTAAATTGTTTTTTAAGGAACTGCCTGACTCCTTGTTTAATTAACTTCCTTATCCTGCATATGTGGCTCATTTCACAGTTCCCCTCCTCCTTTAGTGGCTTTCCAGTTCACTAACAAAGATTTATATGGAAAAAATGTCCATCTAATCTATTTATTCTGTTTGTTTATCTTAATGTTTTTCATTGTTTCTCTGAAGCGCATTATTTCTGATCTTGGAATGGACTGTTTTAAAATATATTTTATGGGAATTTATTTTCCTCTTTTTAACTGCCTTTGTTGTTCCTTCAGATTTTGAACTTACTAAACTCTGCACTGGAAAGTTTCTACAAATTTATATTTGCTTGCTCCCCATCTCTATAAATTCTAAATTATTTTGCATTTGCCCTTACTATTGAATTGCAACACTTTGTCCTCACAATTTATGGAGAATGACAGCAGAGTCTGTTTATATAGCATAGCAACTAAACCCATACATCAGTGTTTTACAGCCAACAGCCTATATATATGCATCCTTTAATTAAGGGGCAAGAGTGGAAAAGGTGCTGTTCCAGATAGTGCTGTCTATACAACTGAAAGGGCAGTAGACACGATTTGGTAGTGATTTCCAGTTACTAAAGTGGCTAAGTTTATGTGTGGCCTCCTTTTACATACAGCACTAAATAAAAGACCTTCTGTTGCCAACATCCCCAAACATTGGAAAGATAACTGGTTTTTCAGCCTCCCTGGACTTCATGGAGTATAGAGTATAGACACAATTTGGTAGTGATTTCCAGTTACTAAAGTGGCTAAGTTTATGTGTGGCCTCCTTTTACATACAGAACTAAACAAAAGACCTTCTGTTGCCAACATCCCCAAACACTGGAAAGATAAGTGGTGTTTCAGCCTCCCTGGACTTCATGGAGTATAGAGTGGGCACATCTGCACTCAGCATACAGCAAGGCTTGCCCTTGAACGCTTCACAGCCTCTGTCTTAGCCCTGTTTCCGCTTGCATTCTCACCCCAGCCTCTGGGCAGATGTGCAGCAGCCACAGGCACACAGGCACCAGCCTCCGCCACTCCTTTTCTCAGCTGCCCCAGTTAGCTTGCCCTTGTTCCCACCACCTGTGGTCCTCTCAGTTAAGAAACCATTCATTTAGTCAACAAAGATGTTGGGTTTTTGTATTTCTTAAGTGTGCATTATGTGCTAGGCAGTCTGCTAGGTGCTGGGGTGCAGCCGAGTACAAGACAAATGTGGTTTCTCCCTTCCTGACACCTGTAGTCTGGTGGGGGAGGCAGATGAGTGAACAGGAATTTACATTGAAGTGTGTTAAGTGTTGTGATGGAGAAGGGCAGGAGTCCTGGGAGTCAAGACAGTGGATCCAGATCAGGGGACAAGACCTTGTCTTCTAGGTCAAAGAA
Organism: Perodicticus potto; assembly: GCA_963574655.1. Classification (NCBI taxonomy): domain Eukaryota; kingdom Metazoa; phylum Chordata; class Mammalia; order Primates; family Lorisidae; genus Perodicticus; species Perodicticus potto. The sequence goes on from CAUYRH010044854.1 coordinate 22,615, forward strand.
GTATTTCCAGAGGAAGTGATAACTCAGCCAGGATCACAGGGATAGAATGGGAGAGAAACTGCCGCTTTTGAGGAAGTAAGAGATGTTTATCACAGCCAAAGCATGATTGGGGGAGAGTATGGTAATGGGGCTAAAAAGGCAGCAGGGCTTTATCCTGAAAGCAACAGAAACCCTTTAGGATTTGAAACAGGGGATCAGCATGCTCTGATTTGCCTTTTAGAAGGACCATTCTGACTGCAGTGTGGAAGATAGATTGGTGAGGGCAGGCATAAATACAGGGTAACAAGTGTTTATAGAGCATTGAAGATTTACCCAGTTAGAGCTGTTGGTGTTCTTGCCTAGAAGAGGGAAATGGACTGGAAAAGGCTAGAAAGAGAGGGATTCAAGAAATATTTAACCCATGGCTGCTGTAGGACAGAAATTATTCTTGGGCCCCCAAAGTAAGCGCTTATCCTGCGTGCCTATTGGGGTCTTCATCTATGTTTTAGGTGATGTTGAACAGATGTATACTAGCCTCCTACTAATCAAAGCACCTTCAAGGATAGAGCCACTATCACAGATGCCCCATGCTTCTTGTGGCTCCCAGATCCTGGGCTAAAGCATTGGATTGGTTGTGCAGTATCCATACTCACTAGCTCTCCATTTATTTAGGATCCCAGAGTCCAAGAATGTTAGAACAGAATGATTCCTAAGATCCTTCCAATCTAACCCCCATGTTTAGCAGTGAAGTCATGGTGGTTCAAAGAAGGGAAGTGATATGCCTAGACTCCCTCAGAGAATTGGGACTGGAACCCAGACATTTCAGCTCTGTGTTATGGATTCTTTGGGCCAAACAATGTCCTCTGGCCAATTTAACTACAAGACTTTGTCACTTTTACTTTTTACCAGTTTTACTTTTCCCACTATTTTTCAGCAGCAAATTGGCCTCAAAATGTGTGGTTGTTAAATAAATCAAGGCTGATCTTGGGTGTGCCCTTCCTTTAAGGCAGCGATTCTCAACCTGTGGGTCGTGACCCCTTTTTAACATTGAAAATACATTGTGGCATTAGGAAGGTTGAGAACCACTGCTCTTAAGGCCATGGGCTTCTCCATGAGGATCGTGTGAGTGTTGTCTTCTGGCTCTGCTTTCTCTCTCTCCCTCCTTTTATTCTGACAGCAGTGGACTCAGAGCCTGGCTTCCCCTTTCTTAAGCTACTTTGTGAGTGGCAAGGAGCACTAGGACCTTGGGAGTTTTATTGCGGTGGGAGGTGGATACTAGGAGATGGCTATAATTAATTATACTACAGATCTTAAAGATAACATATATTTAAAAATCTAGTACAGTGCCTGGCACATAGTTGATATTTAGTAATGGTCCCAATGTTTATACTTTATTATTACTTTCCGTCCGCTTATTGTAGCTTCCCAACCCATGGATTAACCACCACACAGCAGTCAACCGTCAGTTGTGTTGCCCTGGTATTGGTTTTTTTTTTGTTTTTTGTTTTTTTTTAGAAAACTGCCTTTATTTTATTAGTTGGAAAAATTAACTGGTACAGAAAAAAGTTCAGTCAGCTAGAGAGAAGAGAGCAACTGAGTGCCACACATGAGAATGGGTGGCTCCTCTGGGAAGGAACCTGGATACAGTGAGGAGAAAGGTGTGCGGTGAATTAGAGCCAGATGCTGCAGTCCAGGTGAGACAGGTTATGCCACCTTCCGAAGTGT